>CAUYPK010022944.1:0-26660 GCA_963574355.1 Loris lydekkerianus
CATGAAGGCTATAACCCAACTATACCACAAGACTATGGGGAAAGGACCAAGGAAGGGGAAGGGAGGGGGGAGGTTTGGATGGAGGGAGGGTAATGGGTTGGGCCACATCTATGGTGCATATTTTTATCTATAATAAAAAAAAAAATGGAATAGAATCTTGGATTTTATCATATCTATACATTTAGCATTGGTGAAGTTTATGTGGAATGTCTTCTTTATAAAGGTGAGATGTGTAATTAATTGGTTACTGGATATCATAACTCTTTGGATTTCAATATTTAACTCAACCTCTTTGGGCCAAGAGAAGAAAATTTATCTTTTATATTAATATTTCCTAAATGTTTTAAATTGAGCTCTATCTTTGTTTATTAGTTTATCTCTTTCTCTGAGACGAACCGACTTATAAAGCTTATTAAGAAAACTCAGTGAATTACACATATTTGTTTTGAATATTTGAAAATTTTTAGATGTGTCAGGAATCATAAAACCAGGATTAGGATTCACAATATTATTACTCTGAGATATTTAAAAATATTTATAACAAGGATACAAAGCAAACTCTGTTCTATTGGAACATCACCCAAAGAGTTTCTTGTTTTCCATTGCAGATATGTTTGTAAGCCACTAGGTATTTACTTCTAGACTGTAGGCTTTGCTGGGGAGATTTGGACAACTGACATAAAATGATCCCTGATTTTTCTGTCATTAAAAGCTTCTATTCACTAACTACAAGCCTCAAGGGAATGAAATCAACTAAAGAGAAATATGTTCTACAAAGGGAGCTTTAGCTCAGGTTCTGGTCACTTAGACAGGATTTAATGCCACCATTGATTTACACGATGTGTTGTACTTAAGATAGTAATTGCTACATTCCAGTTTATAGTATCTCTAGTACCTCTGATGGATGTTCTTTTAAAACACCACTGTACATGAATAAGGCATTGAGCCATTGCTGCTTTTGTTGTATTTTACTTTTTCACACAATATTCTTTTCTAAAGAGAATTCAAGTATTTTTCCCTGGGGTTTTAATAATCCAAATCTTTCTACAGAATCAAATCATAGACTGACTGAACATTTACATTCTAAATGTGGTTTGAACCTGGTATATGTCAAGAGCTATGTATGTCACTGGGGAGTCAAGAGGGAATGAGACACACGTTCTGTCCTTCAAGGGACTACAGTCTCTTTAATATAAGTACAGATAAGTAACCGTGTGGTTACATTATAATGTGATAATAGCACATTAAGTGCCGTGTGTTATGGAAGAATGAACGGGGCACCAGAAAGAGTGATGAATGGATCACGGAGGCTTCTGAGAGGATTTATTGATAGGAGTTGTAACTAAGAGGAAAGGAGAGTGAAGAACATTCAAAGGCACAGCAGGAACAAAGAGTGTGGAACCACAGGCTGTTCAGTGGTAGGAGCCTATAGCATGGTGAGGAAGTGCCATTCGATGAGGATGGACAGCGTGAAGGGACCAAGATCTTAAAAGTCACATTTATACTGAGGGTGGTGGGGAACTGCTAAAGGATTTTGTATTAGACACCATGGCAGAACCATTTGAGCCAAATTATCTCTGGGACCCTGGGCCATTTTTTCCCCCATCCCAGCAGCTACTACAGGAATCAGTTCTTCAGGGGTTCAGGATAATTTTTCACAAGGACAAACAAACATACCCAGTTTCGAGCCTTTCCTGAGTGCTTCTGGCCTCACACACCACAGCTCCCCTGTGGCATTTGAAGCAAGACACTTCACAGGGCTGTCTTGGTGCTTGGCACACACTCCCCAGGCTGTGTGGTGGTCCAGTCCCATCCTGAACAGACAAGAGCAGAAATAGACACGTCATTCTATATGTCTAAATGTGCCAAGGGTTAACAATTAAAAGCCAACCTAGTAAGTTCTTAAATGAAATTTGTTTTATCAATCTACCTTCATAGCAATCTAAAGGGCCAATTTGAGAGTAAAATTCTCAGACTTTTTGTAGTTTCATATAAGTAGCAGCTATTGTTCTTTGCCACAAATTCCTCTGCAATCTAGCAGTTCAAAACAATAAGCATATGTTATCCCCAAGTCTCTCTGAATGAGAAATTCTGAAACAGCTTGGCTCAGTGGTTGTGTCTCTGGGTCCTTCATGAGGTTGTAGTTAAGGTTTCAGCCACAGCTGTCATCTTCTAAAATCTGGACTGGGCCTGGAAGATTCACTTGCAAGAGGCCTCACCCTAACACTGTTACCAGAAGGCATCAGTCTCTGCCGATTTGGGGGGAGAGGAGAGAAATCACCTCCTTGCCATAAAGATGTCTCCATAGAACTGTTTGAGTTTTCTTATAACGTGATGGCTGGCTTCACTAGATCTAAAATATGGGCATGAAAAAAAAGGTGCATTTTATTTATTAATCTTAAAAGTCACACACCATCATTTCTACCACATTCTACAGATTTGTAGTGAGTAACTAAATTCAGGACACAGTGAAACAGAGGATAATCAGGCTCTACCTTTTAAAAGGAGATACATGTATATTATGTGATTTATGGATTTCTGAACTTAGAACCCCACAGAATAAAAACATGGCAGACTTTCTCCTCAGGTCAGGAGCCCACTCACATTCTCTGTCTCCCACTGACTCAGTCACACACCATAACTGGCCTTGGTAGGTCTGGCAGAGAGGAAAGAGGTGGCAAGGAAGTAGCTAAGGGTGGAGAGAGGAATTGAGCAGTAGCTAGGAACCAAAACTTCAGGCTAGGGACTGTTCCCATTGGCGACTCACAGTGAGGAGCTCTTGGTGACTTTACACTGACCTAGAGCTCATTACCATACAATTATCATTAAAGATTTCAACTCAGGACTCTCCAGGAAGGTTTGGGGATAATAAGGAGTTGGTTATGTAACTACAATCTGTCAATTACCCTATTGGGTGAGAAGGGACAGTCAGTCCCTCCAGGGAAAAGCAGAACGAAGTAGTGGGCACAGAAAAGACAGTGTGTGCTCAGACTTTAGTGTCTTTTCTCCACTCAGGGGGAAGGAGCTGTTTCATCCTTTGAGATGTATTCTTGCTGAACTTTACTTCTGTTCTGCAGTAAGTATGTATACATACTTCCATGTATGTATAGATGAGATTGCCTTCCATCTGTTATCACTCCCTCATCGGCTGGGCACCAGTGCTTATTCTATGCCACAGGGAGCCAAGAATCAGACCTATCACTTGGTGCCAAAATCTGAGACCTCTTTTGATTTGGGGAACCTCTTATTAATTTCAGTAAGGTAAAATAATGGACTGAGGTGTGGCTGCTTTGTGTGTTTGTTGCAATGTCTTTGTGGTGTCCTGTTTCACTGTGTTTGATCCCTATGCTTGCAGAATCTCTGTTTTCCTCCCCTCTCTCCACCCAATAGATTATAACCCCATGTGTATCCCCAGCTTCCCAATTTGGTAGTGCTTCCAAGCTTCTCTACCCCTAATTGGAAAAGCTGTGCTCTGTGTGTTGAAACATGTGTTTCACTGTTCTCTCTTCCTTTGGCCCTGCCCTGCCCTTCCGTTCCTTTCCTTTCCCTTCCCTTCCTTTCCCTTCTCCTCTCTTCTCTTGTCCTCTCTTCTCTTCTCTCCTTTTCTCCCAGCTGGAGGGTTTGGCCATTCTTGCTTTGCTAACTTTGTTGGAGGAAGGAAGAAGAAAGTGAATACCTCATTCCTATTTGTTGTTTCCCAGGTTTAGGTCTGGGAGAGAGCAACCTGAATACATTTCAAAAAAAAAAAAAAAAAAAAAACAAAACTTACTTTCTGTCTGGCTTACCGCTGGAAATTGGAGGAACATATAATTGGATCTGTGCTTTTGGATTTTGATAAGTAGACTAGTCTTTGATATTATTGGTTTGTTAAGAACTACTAGATCTTCTGAGTTATTGGCAAAAATGCTCATGTGTTTAATGTTGGAGGTCTTATTCATGTAAATGGGTTTTCATAGGTCATAGAATAATAAATTGGATAAATATTACAGAAGTTGCTCACAGATACAAATTTGGAACCTCCATACACACTAGTTCAGTATGGCAGTGACCTACTTATCTGTAACTCTTCTTAAAAGAACTCTATTCTAAGCACCAAAACAACTCTGGAGCTCCTGGAGAAGGAAGGTTTTAGGGTTTCTAGGGAAAGGGCTCAATTATGCAGGCCAGAGGGGATTAAAAGTCTAGGACAAAAAAGGAGTCCAGTCCCTCAAGTAGGGTACTGGCCATTTGCTCCCCAGAATGTCCAACTACAAAAAACAAAACAAACAAACAAAAACACCAAAGAGAATTTCTGGGAATGGCTGTATATTGAAGAATCAGGATCCTTAGGTTTGGAGAAATAGCAAGCTTAAATGAGGCATTAAAAGAGAATGAAAGTGAAGTTCTAATGTGCAGGAAGGGACAGGAAAGAGCTTTTCAGGACCTAAAAGAGGCCAGAACCTGTATGCCAGGCATAGGAATACCTCATTTAGATAAGCTCTTTATATTCTATGTTGATAAGAAAAAGAAAGTTGCCCTGGCAGTTTTAGTGTGAGTGTTAGGAGGGAGGCTATGGTAAATGGGATGTTTTTTCCAAAAATCTAGACCTGGTGGCCAAAAGCTGGCCCACCGCCTGAGAGTATTGGCTGCTGCAGCCATCCTGGTAGAGAAAGCACAAGGTTCAGGCCACCTTGCTAACCAAGAATGGGCCAAGCTGGCTCTCACATAGTCACATACAAAGATATCAACTCCTCTTAGAAACTGTACAGCCATAAATCCAGCCACACTTATTCTTACATAATAAGGGGAGCTTAAATCTATATATCATAGTTGTGAATAATCAATACTACAGGATTAACAAGAAGGATGGTTATAAAAGGCATCCCTTTATCAGGTCCAGGGGACATGTGTTCACTGATGGTGGTAGTATGATGTTAGATGGACACTAGAAAGCTGGATGTGTGGTAGTTTCCATACTCAGGTTCTAAGGGATGTTCCCTTACCACCAAATACTTTGGCTCAAAAAGCTGAACTAAGAGTCCTCAGACAGGCATTAGGCTTGGCCAAGGGTAGGAGAATACAAATGCAACTGATGGTAAACATGCCTTTATAATTCCCCATGCACATGGCCAGATGTGGAAGGAGAGGGGGTGACTGTCAGCCAGGAATCTCCAATCCAATATGGAGAGGAAATCCAGAAGCGTTTACAGGCAGCGTATTTACTAAACAGAGATCTCGTTCATACACTTTCGAGGGCACTAATGAAAGGGAGATGTAGCAGGAGGAAATAACAAGGCTGACCAGGAAGCAAAGAGGGTAACAAGAGAGAGAATTTGTATCCACAGTACTACCATTGGAGCACAAACAGCCTGTGCACTCTACAAAGCAGGAGGAGTGGGCTGATTACAGGGGACACTTCTGTTCTCCTATGGGATAGTGGGAGCATGTGTGTGTGTGTGGGGGGGGGGGGGCTGGGTGACTTCTATTCCAGTATATCTTGGAAGGTGATTTCTAGTATCCATCAGGCTTTCTATGGAGGGACCGAGTCTTAAAAAAAAAAAAAGGTAATTATCTGAGGATTAGATATGTTGGTCAAACCGGCAACTGCTTTGTGCTACCTGTGTATTCAGGACAATCCACAAGGGGTGGCCCCAGGGGTGCAGAGGCAAGGAGGCACCTGGGAAGATGGGCAGCTGCAGTCTGCAGTCAGTGCCAAGGACGTAAATGCCTTTTGGTACTGGTAGACATTTTCTCAGGAAGAGAGGACACCTACCCAACCCATACGGGGAAGGCAACAGGAGTATGTAACATATTGTTACAGGACATCATACCTCCCTTTGGTTTTCCTCTGAGTCTTCAGAGTGATAATGGCTTGGCCTTTACAACCAAAGAAAGGCAGAGGCTCAGAACTGCCTCTGGGGTAGATTACCATGTGCACACCTCCTGGGGCCTCAGACACCTGGAAAAGTTGAGAGAAGTAGCCAAACTCTGAATAGGACTTTCAATCCCTTGTGCCAGGAGCCCAGATCTTCCCACTGCTTTACTGTGAATCTGTGTCATTCCCAAAGGCACTAAATCGCAGTCCCTTTGAGATTTTTCATGGCCGGGCCTTCTTGGCATAGGGTTAGAGAATGTGCTGAAGCTTGCTGTCTTCTTAAACCCGTTATAGATCTTGGCAGGGTCCAACAAGCTTTGTGGAACTTTAGACCCCATCTTACTAGAAAAGGGAAGAGTCTATGTGATTAAGGAGACCACCTGTTGCCTGCACATAAATTCTTCAGGGGAAATTGAGAAGAGAACTCAGATCATCTTTAGATTATACTACCTGGATAAATCAAAATTTATCCCTGACTTCAGTGGCAATTTGGGATTAGATAAAGGATTACCTTCCTTCCCTTTCATGGTTACTTCCTTTTTGTGCAACCCATAATTAAAATAATTTTTGTTCTAATGTTTGGACCATGTCTTTTTAACCTCCTGATTAAGACTCCAACAGTTCCCTTTGAAGCTTATATTAGCCTGAAGATTCCATCCTAGTCTGGAAAAGGACACATGGAACTTGTCCCTCCAATTCTACTTGAGCCATGGACCTGCCTGCCAGGACCTTCCACCTGTAGCTTTCCCCAGGGAACCATTGAGCTCCTGGGCCCCTGTTCCACTTGAAGCAGCTACAGAAAATGGAACTTTGTCCTTAATCTCCAAAGATTATTTGGCTCCATGTCTCTCAGTGGGGGATATTAGGTCTGGGGAAGATACACAGGTGGCAAAGAAGTGGTTACCAGTGGAGAATGGAACTGAATTATAGATAGGAACCAAAATTGCAGCTAGTGACTGTTTCACAGGAGGAACACCCAGTAAGGTGAGGGCCCTAGTGAGCCTGTGGGCCCTGGGGCTTATTACCATACAATTAGCATTTGAGGATTCCTGCCCTGTGTTCTTAATATTCTTCAGGAAAGTTCGAGGAGAATGTATGCACAATAAAGAGTTTGTTATGTAACACCAACCTGTCAATTACCAGGAAGGGTGAGAAATGACAGGGAATCCTCCCAGGGGAAAGGTGGGACAAACTAGTGAGCATATAAAAGACAGAGTGTGCCCTGACTTCAGTGTCTCTCTTCCATTTATAGGAAGGGACCATTTCACCCTTTGAGATGTATTCTTACTGTACTTTACTCTCATTCTGCAGTACATGTGCATATACAGGATTGCTTTCTTTGCAATCACTTCCTTACCTGCTAGATGCCAGCGCTTATTCTTCAGCACTGGAGACCAAGAGCCAGGAAATACCCACCTCCAGCCTGACCTGTCAGCCCATGTGTATCTGGATGAACATCCAAACCACTCATTCAAACATAGACCCCACCACCACCACCACCAACAGCTGCTTCCTGGCTAATCCTCAGGCTCACAGGCACAGGCACCAAAGTTGTAATCTTTCATAGGAGAGTAAACTAGGGAAAAGGTATGTACAAGCCTTAGATGAATTCTTAGAGCTACTTAAATAGAAATGTCAGCATTCCAGGTACCCAGAGTGCGTTTGAAAAATGTACACATGCATTCTAATTATGCAAGTTCCCCAGATTTAGTAAATTCATCAAATTGTGAGAGAAAGTGCAGCCAGAGAAGGAAGCAAATAGTATGGAACCATAAAAATTGGAGGGTCCTTGTGCTTGTGTCTAAGAGCAGTACTGGGGCAAATTTTGACTCAGGGGATTCAGAAGGTGGAAGATAAGTTCCCCCTCTTTATTCTGCTGGAAGAATTCCCTAGAAATCCACCATTCAGACAGCCTCTGAAATCCGTGAAGGGGAGCAGACAGCTGCTCGGGGTATCCAGAGCGGCAGCTGTCACCTCCATGTGGACCTTCCTTTCTCTCCTCACTTTGTTCAGTATTTCCTTCACTTGATGTCATACTTATAGTTGCATTCCTTAAGATTAGAGCAGATCATTTTTTGTCTGCAGTTCCACTTTTTAAGGCCCTAAGTTAAAATAAGTTTTAGGCAGAGGAATGATATAATTAGATTGTTTCCTGATGCTTAAATGGGTTCATTCATCCATTTGACAAATATTTCCTGAATACCTGATAAGATAAAAGCAATGTGCAAGGCAGTGAGGATAAATAAATAAGACAGATCTGGCCCTGCTGTCTTCCCGAAGCAGATAAACTTATACACCGGGATGGGGTGGGCAAGGGGGCACCTGGCAGTGGAAAGTGCAAGGCACTCTTGGAAAGCAGGAAGGCTCCCTAAGCCATTCTTCTAGGCTGAGAGCAAGTTTCCCATGGGAAGGTAGAGGACTCTTGATTGAGAAAGGCTGGTAATCAGAGACTCTGCCCTTCCACCACCCACATTCGTTTTCCTTCCTCCTTTTCCTTCCATATTTACCTCTGCTGTATCATCCAATGTGCCAGCATGTGCTCTCTCTGTCTCTCCCTCACTTAAATGGTTTCTTTAATCTAGAATAACTGTGTGCCAGCCCCGCCCTCCCGTGTTAATTCCTGCTTCTCCTTTTCCTCTTAGAATGCTGATAGGAAACCCTGGAAAGCAGACAGACCCCCTGCCACGGAGGGACTGATGTGCCGGTGTAAGGGGTCTGGACTTCATCCAGGAGGCTGATTACATTATAGCATTATGTTTCCCCTCTGGAAAGACTGGAGGTTTTCTGGGTGCAGGAGAGTGAAATGGGGGGAGGTAAATCAGGAGGCACAGAGAGCAGCCCCCAGCCTCCAGCAACAGGGCGTGTGAGAGACAATGGCAGCCACATCGAGGGGTCTGGCAGTCAGAATGCAAAAGCATTAGACACTTGAGAGATATTTTGGTAGTGTAAATAGTAAAAATTAGTAAAACAAAGGAGGGAAAGAAATAGCTAAAGAAGTTTAATGCTCATAGCCAGTTTTTGCCATAGAAATCTGGGTTGGTACTGGGCAATTCAAAGAAGTTTGCTTCATCAGGTAAAATCTTCTGTTTAATAAGGCTGGCTGCCGTAACTGAGGGAGGGGTGACAGGAGAAATTACAAGTTTCTGAGAATTTCCACCACCATCCTAAGATGTAAGCATCCCTTAGGAACTGACCCCAGGCTAGAAATTTTTGGAAATCCCAGGGTGCCAATCACTCATTCCACTAAGTTTTAGCAAACTGAGGAACAAAAGACGAAAGAGGCAAAACAACATTAAGTATGATCAGTTGATGGAGCAGCACAGTGGAGTGACAGGGACCTCAAAAGTGCAAGCTTCCCAGAGAAGCAGCTAAGGCACAAAGGGGGGGAAAAAACAAGACTTTCTGTTCTGTCTTTCACTCCCATTCTCCTCATCTCTTGAAAGATAATCACACAAACACACACACATTTATAATCAAATTTCTATATAGAAAGATTGTTATGATTTTTCTGTAATAATACCTTGCAGGAGAATATGTCTGCTTTTGGACAAGAAGTCTCTCGGACTGAAATTAATCATGACGACAGAAGGTGTTGGACGGAGTTGGTAGGGTCAGGATTGGCCAACTTCAGAGGGGGTATAAAGACACAGAGAGTCGCCCATAATGTCAAGTCTAGGATGTCGATGGAGGTGTCAGTCATTAAGAAAGCAACATAAGAGAGGAGAAAATATTTGGCATTGAAAGATGGGAGCCAGTTAGTTGCATGTTGCATTCCAGATGCATAAGAAACAATCAAATGAAAATATAGACTGGGTTATTTTCAGTCTATATTAGAAAATATTAGGGACTGAATATATTTAGTCTATATTCAGAAAATATCCAGGTTATTGATAGCATGAGATTGGAAGCACATGTGTGAGTGTATGTGTGGGGAGAGAAAGAGTATATGGAAAATCTGCACACCCACACACACACACACACTCACAGAGAGTTCAGGGGTCAAGGAGTCAAGGAAAGGATCAGTACAGATCCAGAGACATGTCTGAGAGAATGACAGACATCGTAGAATGTGCGAACCAAACAGGATATTGAACCCTGTTTCTCCATGATCTACATTTACTATAGAAATTGTTCAAAGTAAACTTGATCTCGCACTCTGATAAAAGTAGGAATAAGCAAGTACCACAGTGACGGCGAGGAAGGCATAAAAATCCTACTGTGCCTCGTTTTCTGTTTCCTCCTGTATGAAGCCCAGAGCTTTGTCCTAAAGCTGGAATGCTGAAATGTGGACCAAAGTTCAGATGCTGGGGGGAAAAAAAGAAAGAAAAGAAAAGAGAAGGTGCCCAAGAGCCCTGCCCTGCCTTCCTCCTAGACGTTCTTGTATCAGAATAATAAGGATAATAACAATGTCAACGACATATACCCTGTTACTTAAGCTGTGGTAGCCAAAGTGTATGTGAGTGCTTATAACCAAACATATTCATGATGATACAGAATCATTAGAAAGAGACAATGACGGAAGCTCTACGAGGAGACGGGATTGTCCACGGAGAGTTAAAAGAGTAAGTGAGAAGATGAGCTACGGCCAAATGAATTGTGGAGAAACTAATGTTCAAGAAAGAGGAGTTGAAATAAAATAGTGGTAGGAAGTCCCCAGGGAAGTAGAAAGAAGATGGTGTAATGTGGCACCAGAATCTCAAGGAAGGGGGCATTATACAAGTGGAGAGGATTTCATAGAGTCAAATAGTGCAGAGAGCTTAGGAAAGAAAATCCAAAATGCTTTTAGATTTAGCAATTAGTTGTTCAGTGACCCTGAAAAGAGCAGTTTCAGTGAAATGTAAGCAGTGGAAAGATTTCACAGCAGGTAAAGGAGTGAATAGAAACTGGGGAAATGGAGAAAAAGAAAGTGCACATCTCTTCCAAAGATGTTTGGTTGTTTGTTTGTAAAAGGGAGAAACAAGTCAATAGCTTTTGGGCTTATAGGGTTGTTAAGGATTTTAAAAACCACCTTTACTGCTGGCAGTGGGGCTGTTTATTGCTTATTTGTAGGTGTGTCAGTTCTAATAAAAAGAATGCTCAGTGGACAAAGCTCCCAAGAAAGGTGCAGCGTAGCACTTGTAAACAAATGAGGCAATTGTTCTATAAAAAAGGGAATGATTCACGCAGATGTCACTTTGTTCTAAGACGCTGCAGGAAGCTCCATGTCTCCCTTTCCCTAGCATGAAAGAGGGGAGGACATAGGAGAAACCTCAGGGGAAAGCTACAGGTACACATTTTTTTTTTTTTAACTCAAACCCTTTATTTTTAAGAAATGGATACAATTTTTCATTTTCTACTCTTGCTATAAATATTAATTATTTTCAGTGGAACCAATATCTCCTGAATTCCTTTCAGTGTCATCCAAAACTTGAACTTCTACTTCTAGACAAAAAAAAAAAAAAAGTTCACAAATGAGCTGTGTAATCCGATCATCTTTCTTCACTTCAAACTTTTCTTTGCCAGAATTATGTAGTACACCACCAACATTTCCTCTTATAATCTTCATCTGTGGCACCAGCTCCTACATCTATAATGTGTTTTGCAGCCAAGTCAGAGCATGGAGCTGCTCCTCCATGACACCCAGAAGGCAGAGCTGTCTGAATGTCCATCTTCACAACAGCTTTCTCCATAGGTGACGGTCTTGAATAATCAAGGCTCTGTTCAGGTGTAGCCTGCAGCCTGTGCCAACCCCCAGGTCTGGGCGCTGCCGTGCTCCCAGAGCTGGACAAAGCCAGCTGCACCCTTCCTTTCTTCTCAGGCTGCCTGCTTGCTGGGAGAAAACAAGGAGGGCCTCTTCTGAGCAGGGCAAGGCAGAGCCAGGCGAGGGGATGGACAGGGGAAAGAGAGAGCACAAGATGACAACCGAGGCAGCAACCATGCCAAGATCCTATACATGTTTTTAATAAAGATTTGTATGAAAATCCTACAGGAAAACCTACCAAGAAAAAGAAAGTGAATTTGTGAGTGCAGCTGAGAGATCCCTCAAAATTGAAGAGCAGAAAATTAGAACAGCAACTGTACATGAGATGATGAATTTTTCCTTATCACCAGGTTCTCCTGATCCCAAATAGGAAAAAGAAATAATGGGGTTTATTTGGGTTGGGGGTTCTGCAGTGCTGGCTGGATGAATAGATCATGGAACAATAATGTCTAGAATAGTACAGGAAAGTGTGGCTGATGTGAAGAAGTGTGTCCTAGCATCTATGTTGGAGAGGAAGGACTGGGGGAAGAGGATGTGGGTGATAATAGGGAAAAGCTGGAAAATGAAACTCCGTGATTCATGGTCTGTTTCAAGTTGGACATAGTGTTTTAAACTGAGGGAGGAAAGAGAATGTGTGAAAGAATTAACAGGTACTAGGGTAATCTAATTTTTTGTTTGTTTGTTTTTTTAATCAGCTTAAAGAAACATTCTGTCTTCACAGGTGTCCTGAAGTAAGGCCCTGGTAGTCCAGGAATTGAGCAAACATCTACACTGCTTTCTACTTACAGTTATTTGAAATTTTGTTATGTGATTTTTCTTAAAAAGCTACAAATTAAAAGATAATGCACTGTATTTTGGCTGTGCTGTGTCTACACACACAAACAGTATATGAAATCATTCCCCAGAAACAATTAGTAATTCATCATTGCATTACACTCTTTTTTAAAGATACCTAATCACATTTTTTAATTAAACAATTGTTTCTCAAATTGCCATGTGGCTATGCACAGGCTTATATTAAGCATCTATGAACAATCAATTTTTTGTTTTATGTAAATTTAAAATAGCATATTTAGGACAATGTAGACAAAACTGTCCAATATTTTTTACCTGATACTTTGACATAAAAAGACAGCCCTAGAGAACTTTTGTCTAATCCTTGGTTTCCTCTAGCACTTTCTTCTAATTACTGATAAGCCTAATCAAATAGAAAAGCAATTCTAGCCCAGCAAGACTGTTATTCTTTCTATCAAACCAAGTTCACCTAGGAATAATTACTATTCTGACAACTGCTGTAGCTTTCCCTAACCCCCTGCCGTGACCTCTCTAGCTTCTAACTTCTCCAGCATTACCAAAATGTATTATCTTTCAATGAGAAAATCATTGATTTGTGAACATATAGCCAATCTAAGCTTGTTGGAAAGCCAGGCAGTGGGAAGGTCTTCATTTTCACTTCATTACATGCCCAGCATTTTATCAATGCAGCCACATCAAGACCTACAAATTATGTGTTAGGAAAGGAGATACACAGGATGTGCCTTCCTGGGATTTTTTTTTTTTTTTTAATGCTTCTACTGCTTTGGAAATTCAGATTGAAAGTAAATAACATGCATGAATCCTACATGTAAAAACTAATCACTCATTTCATATAGAAGTTAAAGGGAATGATTGAGTATGTAAGCCCACTTCTGAAGACTTCATTCACTTCCCGAGGGCATTAAATTATGTTTCAATGTTTTATCATAAGCGAAGAGCCTAAATTATAGATAGTAATTATTTTATTAGCTTTTTTAGGAATTGATAGTACACAGAAAATGTCTATACTTTATCAGCAAATTTTTATCTACATATTGGTTTTGTATAGAGAGTCTCACCTATATCTTTACTTTTATCAGAGACTTTTCAATATTCTTACATGAGAACAAATTTAAAGTAATTTAATTACGTGTCTGATTTGGTGCTTAGAAAGTGCTGTTCTGTTAATAGACATGTAAGTTTCCCCTTTACTGCTTCGGATCTGTAGTCAGACATGTTGTCCATTGTACCACAGGCCCAGAGACCCTTTTACTGCTTCTGATGCTATTTTTACCACTTTCCTATATTATCTACTTACTAATAACTATGTCAATAAATAGTTGAGTTTCTTTATTATATTTAATCAAAGGAAATTAGCAGCCTATCTTTTAAAATATATTTTTAAAAACATAACTCGGTTCTACAATAACAAGTTATAACAAAGACAGTGGAGTGTCCATACGGAACTACAGTTCATATTTAAGACCACATCTGTTCCCGTTCACTGACTTTTGCTCTATATGATCTTTGACAAAGTATTTTACAGCCCCAAAGGATTACATCAGATTATTAGTCAACTGGTTTATTTGGAGATAATGAAGATATTTTTTAAATCAAAGGACTCACTTTAGTACAAGTACTTGAAATAGCAGGTTGTTTTAAGGTACTTCTGTTTAATTCCCATTAAAAACTTCCATTTTACTTTCTCTAAAACATTTAGTAGACAAAAATCCAAAAATGAGAATACTAAAGACCAAAATCTGTATCAACTTAAATTGGGACACAGTGTCCCCCGCTCCTCAGTCCCTTTGTTTGATTTACTCTGCAAAGCAAATAGAATAGCTCAAGCTCCTTCCCATGTGCCTTTCTGGTCTCAGTGTACCTGGGGAGAGAGCACAGATTTTTCAATCAATAACCTCTCAAACTCCTCAATTACTTTATTCTCCAGGGTAAGTATGAGAAGTGGAAGGTCTTTAAGGTCTCAAACCCACAAGTATGACGTGCGTTCATACAGCATGCATCTATTGCAGTTTTGACTGCACTTGTTCTTGGTCAATCAATTAGCCATTTTAAGATGCAGAAAGAATGATGCAAACAAAATAACAAATTAGCCATTTCTCCTAAACCTTTCCCCAGGAAAATGCCCATTAGCAAAATAACCTATATAAACTTTCCATCATTAAAGTATTCTCCGTAAGCCATGAATATGAATTAAAACCATCACTGCGGTGCATGAACAAAGTTTTTGAACTGTGTGTTGTGTCAGTGTTTTGATGCCTCTCTAAAGGAAACACATACCACATGAAACTGTTCTCCCTACTCAGAGAATAGAACTGGCATCTTCTCAACTTTGTCATTTGGTAAAAAACAAACAAAAAAAAAAAAAAAACACATTTTTCTTTTCTCCTTGAATAGCAAGGAAAACCTAAACAACATTTTTTCACAGATCAAAACAAGTGAAGACCCTTGGAAATTTTGCTTCTCCTATAAGAAAAGAGCTTGCAAGCATCAGGCATGAGATGTTTTGAATGACTCTGCATTAGTATAATATCCATATGAACTCTACACTTTTACTCTGTTCTTTAAAAGCCCTAATAAACCAATACTCTGTATTCTTATTGTTTGGGGAAGTTTGTTTGTTTATTTATTTATTTACTGGAGCTCATTTGTCCACATACTGGTTGTATTTGTCAATGAGATTCTGATCCACATGTTTACATAGAAGCTCTACATACAAGCTTGTCTATCACAGTAACTAAATGAGACACACATAGTTTAACCTATAGTGAAGTTTTATTTCATCACAACTACAATTTATAACTATCTAGTGAGATTGTGTATTTCATCATATTAAAATAATTTATTTAAGGAAAACATATCAAAATTTATTTACTTAATATGCTCAAACTCCAATACCTATCTCTTTTTAAAATTGCTACAATATTTGCCCTAAGAGAGCTGACATTCTTCACCCCCTCTTCAATCTGTAAAAGGGCTAATGTTTCCCCAATCATCTCCATATCTCATTGTCATATAATAGAATCCTGAGTGACTCATTGAGGTCCTTCCTTAGAAAAGCAACGCATGACATCACTGTGTCCCTATAGAAACATTAGAAAAGAGTCTTAGAAAGATGAACCTGCTAAATATTTAATCTTGACTAATAGGTGCACTAAGGGAAGACAATTAGTAAATTTATTAGCCAGGGTTCAATCTCCATGTCTATTTTTAAAGATAAATCCTTATGAGAGTATAACTTACATGTTTATTACTTAGTCAGGGCATGGGGGCAATGACTAGACAAGGTGAAATGGAAAATTGTGAAATTTTGAAACTACTACATAAACAAATTACATTTTAATTTTTTAAAATTACTGATGACCACAATCAAATTCAGATATTTGAATAAAAACAAATGGCTTACATCAGTAACAAAAGAATTATTCATTAAAATATTATTTTTTCCTAACTTAGACACTTAATGACAATTTGGCCTTTATAGATGATGTTTTGTTATCCTAATAGCTTATGACTGATATTATCCCTTAATAAAAAATGAAATATTATCTTCTAATCCACTAATCTTTCATATTAGCACTTTTGGAAAATATATTATTCCAATCAATAATAAACAGAGACAACATATAGTCTATTCAGCATATCAGACAAAAATAAATCAATTCCTCTCACTGAATCTTTTTTACGAACCTGGGATTTTTAGGAATATCTGCTAAAATGAAAACCACCATTAATATATCCTCAACCTATAGGTATGAACCATGGCAGTTATATGTAGAAAGACCACATATAAACACAAATAGATGATTTAAACTATATAGTTTTTAATATTTTTCTCATAGTTTTCATAATTCCCAACTATTAAAACTGAAACCTGAAGATGATGGGTTTTATACAAGTTCATTGACATAAGCATCTCAGGCTTTTAACCCCATACTCAGGCTGAGTTTGGTGACCACCATTTCTTGGAATCCAGGGAATTTCCTTTTGACTACTAAAAAGGATGATGTGAATTGAATCATAAAGTAAGAAAAAATATGAAGAAGAGATAGCAAACATGAAGAAGGTTTTCTCTAGCATCAGGAGCTCTTAATCTTTGGGACTACTACTACCTGAGCCGAGAGATGGCTCCTGCCCAAGATTTAATCTACTGGGTAAAGGCTGAAGCACATGTAATTGGAATCACACACTATTAAAATAAAATTGTGCTTTTTAAAAGACATAGATATATATTAAAGGAGGATTCATCTTGTGGAAAAAAAACATTGAATTATGTGATTTTCTTTTTCAATAAAATGATTTTTTTAAGAAGCATTCTTATGAGCCTCTTGACCAACAAATGAAATCACATATGACTGAGAAACTTAGAAAACATAAGATTTTCTTCACACTGTGTCATTTTAAATTGCAGGGGCAAAAGTAAAATGATTCCCTGTCTTGCATTTGAGACAGACAGCTGAAAGCTCTACTAAACAGAAGAAACTATATTTGAATTATATTCACTGTCAAGGTAGTGTTGTCTGAAAGTTTCCTATGTTAAATATGAGTTTAATTTGAGCACTTCCATTTTTCCAATTTAGGTGGAGATAAGTGTTCTTATGACAACTTATGTTAATAAAGCAAAACCCCAAAGAGTTTATTCAGTGAACTGAGGAGCCATGAATACCTCTGTGGGGTAGATGATGTCACAGCAGCATAGATTTCTAGTGTTTTCCCCAATGCCTGGAATTTTACTGCTTATCTGTCTAAGTGCATAATAAGTTTTAGCATTCCTGAATTATTTATTATGTTGGTGTTGACTTCCACATGTACTTATTAGGAGATACTGCATAGAATTTCACAGCAGTACTCTGAAATCACATTGAAAATTGACACACGTGCTGATTTACATGGCTTTAACACATCATCTCTTGTTGCCTCTGAACACTGGTTTTCTATAAGCAATATAATACACTCAGAAGCCACAAAAGGAGAGTCAGCTGCACTGTGGAGAGTCAACTTATTTACAGACTAATTTTATAATCAAGGCTGTATGTCTTCAAAATCAACCAGAGATATTCTAGATCACAAAGTTCTCGTTCTCCAGAGGCCTAGTGCATTTGAGCAACTTGATGGTAAATGTATAAACCATGTTATTTTGCCAAGTGATAATATAATTCACAAAATAAAACTAAAAACAGTTGTCTTAAATTGGAAAAGATTTTAATACTTCAAAGATGACTTAAAGGTATGAAAAGGGATATTTGAAATTTTAGACAAGTAGATGATATGCAAAGACACGGCACTTACATCTAGCAATTCACACTTCCTTAAGTGACTTCGCTTCTGTATTTGCCCCGAACTCTACCCCAAAGCATCCAAGTTTTTTTTTTGTTTTGTTTTGTTTTTTTTTTTTTTTTTTTTTTTTTGAGAAACAAATCTAATCAGCTTACCTTGAGTCAGAAAAAAAGACCCATAGTTTTCATTAGGAGAAAAAAAAAAAAAGGTCAGGTAATAATTTCCAGTAAGTTCTCTCTTTCTTTATTTTAGCTTTTAAAAACATAGCTCTTTTTTGTTGTGTGCTTTTCCTTTATGAAATAGTGATCTCTAGCCATTTACAGATTTGTTTTCCTGGAAGTTCAGGGACATGATGGTGATTTAGGCTTCCTGTCTCATCAGAGCATGGTGTACCATGACAGCTCCTGGTGGTCTCCCATCTCCCTGAGCTGCCATCTGTATGAAACCATTTCTTGGTTTCTCTAAGAGCCACTTTAATTTAGTATTCCTGCCCATACTGAGAACTTGAGCTTAGGGAGTTTGGACTCTGTGCTTGTTCGTGTAGAACTAACAAAAGGAATGCCGTTTTGTAGATTTTGACAATTTCTGGATGTTTAGCGGTGGATACTTGAGCTGTGAAACTGAATCTGTGTGCTTGCTTTGCACAGGGCCAACACAAACCGTGGCTTCAGAATTGTCATTAATACACCATGATTTTCTAGGGAACTGTATTCTTCCTAAAATATGGATAGTATGTCTTTTGAGAGTTGATGGCTGCTTTTATTTAGTAAAAAATCATTTCCTTTGTTCCATTTCTTTCTGTCACATTATTCAAGGTAATAAATACTCGGTGGCAGACACTGCTCCTAAGGGAAGTCTGTTTAAACCCAATTGGGGAAATGCTGAACCTTATATATTCACAAGCTCTATATCATCCAACATTGTACTGTCGTAGCTGATTTCTGTGAATTATATGTTTTTTTAGACCTAAAATAGTGCCAGTAAAAGTCTACCTTAGAGCAAGTCACATTTCATGAATTTGGGAAATTGAACATTTTGCCAAACTTGGAAGTGTGTGTGTGTGTGTGTGTGTGTGTGCGCGCGCGTTTAACGTCATACTTAATAGTATATAAAATGTCCGAGGCCATATGAAAAGATAAAAATGTAAAATTCCACACTTTTTAAATTCCTTATTTGTAATTTTTCTGGTCATTAACCATTTCTTGATGAACTAAAGTGGAAATGGACAGTGAACTGAAAAATCCATGATTTCATGAATGAAATAAATTGTACGCTATAGGAGTGAAGGTTATGGATTATTAAAGGGGTTCTCCTCTACACCCCAGTAGAATTGGTGCTTTTGATTATGAAGTTGTCAATGTGTTATTCTACAAATTAAAAGAATATAAAAGCTGGTACGTGGCTGTGATAATCAGGTCACCAACCAGTTAATAGAATAAACATATGAATTATTAGTTATAAAATGATTAAAACTAAAAGCAAACAAATTGAAAAGGACCTTTCCTCTCTGACTTTATTGCCTACTATGTCTCTCAGCCTTTTTTTCACAAAGTTTTGAAAATTATGAATGAAATTAATTAGAAAAAAATGATCACCACTAGAAGCAAAGCGGAAAAGCAAAGCGGGAATATTCCAACCATTTAGATATGTAGCGTGATCATACTCCCATCTTACAATTTTATGTTCATGTGAAACTGTTATTTGTGGCAGGAAATTCACTATGTATCAATGTAGGACTTGCAAGTTGAGAAAAACCTTAAAGGTCAGCTAATCTAACTCTGGGATAATTCTTCAATTCAATGCAACCATATAAAAAAATAGACAGAATATTGCAATTTATAGGATTGCAAAATATGTCACATTATTCCTAGATTCATTATTGATTCAAAAATTATTTTATAGCTTATAATAATGGCTCTAAAGCTTTATTAAGCAAAATATTTCTCATATTATATTTCTCTTATTGATCAAAAATGAGGTATCATATTCACGGGAAAGAATGAACAAGCATGATTATTTTTAAAAACCTAAAAATAAATAAATAATGAGAAAAAATGGTGTTTATCATAAAAAATATACTAAAAATTAAATAATTTATAGTATGGCACTTATATAAACACATATATGCACAGATAAGTAATTAATGGAAAAGAAAAAGTATATAAATAGATTTTATAGACTATATATGTCAGAAAGGATAAATTAAAAGAATTAAAATTTATTACACAATAATATTTTTAATAGTGGGGTATGTGATATAATCATATGCAATAAAAAATGACTACTTCAAACATAAAATTTAATTACAAATGAATGATGAAATTAAAATTAAATCATTTTTCCAATTACTCTTCCAGTTTAACAAACTATCTATAAATTTAGACACATAAAACTTCTCTATATTTGGGATCCCAATAGGAAAACTGAACAGCTAGTGATGGGTTGGAGCTGGAATCATCTGGAGGTCACTATGAATTTCTCTGGCCCTCAACTGGGACCTTGGCTGGTGCTTACCAGCAGGGCCCCCCTGTGTGGTCTCCAGATAGCCTGGGTTTCTCACACCATGGCAGCCTCAGGGCAATTGGACTTTTTACCTGGAGGCTTGGGACTAAACATCAAATGGTTAGGACCAATAGGCAGAACTTTTATTGACTTCTATGTTCAAATGTCACATAACTCAAATGTCATATAGCTTCCTTTTTGCCACTCTTTATTGTAAAGTAATCGTAGTCTGCCTAAATTCATCAGGAAGGGATATAGACTTCTTGTTTGATGTAAAAGTGACAAAGCCATATTGTAGAAAGGATATGGAATAGGAGATACTGTCACAGCCAGCTTTGGGAAAAACATTCTGACACAATATCTAATATTAAAAGAGAAAGAGGCTTGGCACCCGTTGCACAGTGGTTAGGGAGCTGGCCACATACACCGAGGCTGGCAGGTTCAAACATGGCCTGGGCCAGCAAAACAACAATGACAACTGCAACAAAAAATAGCTGGCATTGTGGCAGGCACCTGTAGTCCCAGCAACTTGAGAGGCTGAGGCAAGAAAATCGCTTAAGCCCTAGACTTGGAGTTTGCTGTGTGCCATGATGCCACAGCACTCTACCAAGGGCAACATAGTAAGACTCTGTCTCAAAAAAAAAAGAAGACAGAGAGTGAGAGAAAGTGGATGGATACCCCATAATGGGTTTGTGGGATCAAATGGAAGGTTTACCCATAAGAAAAAAAAATTATCATAAGGATATTTGCACACAGGTGTTTATAGCAGCTAAATTCACAATTACAAAGATTTAGAACAACCCAAGTGACCATCAACACATGAATGGATTAACAAACTGTGTTATATGTATGCCATGGAATACTATTCAGCCCTAAAAAGGCAGAGACTTTGCACCTTTTGTTTTTACCTGTATGAATTTGTAGAACATTCCCCTATGTAAAATCATCTCGAGAATGGAAAAGCAAGTATCCTATATACTCAATACTATGTTGAAATGAATATATAAACAATAATAGGTCCACATGAGAGAAAAAACACAATTCAATTCAAGAAGGATGGAGGGTGAAAGGGATTTGATCAGCTCTCTCCTAATGGGTACAATGTAGGGGTACAGGCCACACCTCCTGGTTGAAGGACTCAACTGCAGCCCAGACTTTACCTTACAAATGCAAATAATGTAACCTAATCATATGTGCCCTCATATTAATCTAAAATTTTAAAAAAGAAAGAGAGAAAGTAGAACTTGAAAGAGATATATTTTCAAACTTTTGGATTGTTAAAAACAGTAGAAAAACTAAAGCTCAGCATATACATAATCTAGTATCTAGTAATTATTTTGCTAGAATGTACTCAGAAGACACACATTTACCAAAAGACATGCAATAGAGTGCTCCTACACACTCTATTTATAATAGTCCTATTGGAAAATATTCAAATACCCATCAACAATTGAACAGATAAATGAATTAAACAGTTATTCAATGGAATATCATACCATAATGAGAATGAATGGCATAAAACTACAGTTAATAGGATGAATGAATCAGACATTATTTTGAGCAAAGGAAGTCAGATATAAAAATTTCATATCATTTGATATCATTTACCTAAACACAAAAGGAGAAAATAATCCATTCTGTTAGAAATCAGGATAATACTTACCTCTATGCAGGGATTAGGATTTATTAACATGAATATAACAAGAAGAGGATCTCTGGGGGTACTGCATAATGTTTTGTTTCTTGATCTAGGTGCTGATTACATTTTAAACTTGTAAATATTCATTGGCCTACACATTTATAATGTATGCATTTTTCTATATTTATGATCACATTAAATTTAAATAAATGAAAAAGCAATACATAGCAAAAATTTCAACAGATACAACTATCAAATGTTTAAACTTTCCTAGATCAAAAATTAATCAAAAGTAAAATTAAAAATTGTAATAAATTTTTGTATTATACAGGAGAAACTGCAAGTTGAACATCCCAAGGACTATAACGAACTGGTCAACATATGAAGGTGGGCAACATAAAGAACCGGCCTATTGTATGGATATGAACATGACTTAGGTTGACTTAAGGAGGTGGTCAGTGTAGGCAGGTGGTCAAGTGTAGAGGGTCTGCTATCTATGAAAAATGTTCATTGTGTGATGTTATAAAGGGTATCTTCAAGTGTATAAGAAAACCGTGAAGTTCTCAGTATGACTAATTTGTAAGTTTATCAAATTTTGTAACTTAATTGTAAGTTTATCAAATTTTTCCAAAACAGCATACAAAAAATAATAATAATAATAATAAATAAACATTTAAAAGTGTCTTCCAAATGTTTCTATCCTTTTCTTAAACATTTTAAGGAGAAAGATCTAACAACTATATTCAAATAAATAAAAAATAAAGGAGAAAATAATCTAAGTACTTTAAAATAGTGTATGAGTATTGACTAGTAAGTAAGTGAAGTTATTCAATGGAACATTTTATTTTGGGAGATGGAAAGAGCTTACACCTGAGCCTATGTATTTGCCTCAGCCCATAGAAGACTTTTCAGTGTTATTCCCACCTTCATTTCCCAGAATGGATTCATCTTGCTGCTTTCTCTCTCCCTTCCCCTTTCCCAGATCTTCCCCCTTCTTAAGTTCTCTTCACTTCCACCTTCAGGATCTGCCGAAGAAAATGGGTTCTTAGCCCCATGCCCAGAAAGAGGGTAGACTCTGTTTCTCTTTACTTTCTCTACATTTTTGCTACCGGCCTTCATTGTTTTCTTGCTTTCAGTGAATCAAGTGACTAAGACAGAACTGGCCAACTGCTTCCCTCCCTGTTCCACTTGCAATTTGGTTACGCATTTATAGATTACAAATGCAATTGTGTCCTAAGTGAGCCCAAGCAGATGGATTCAATTCTTCTGCTGTCTCTCAGGGGTCAGGCATAAACTTGCTCTTTTCACGTGTTCATTTTTTATATTTGGGATATGAGTCTATTTTCCTTTTTGCCCTCAGATAATTTTCAGACTCTTTCACTGTAAACTACATTTCTTGGACTTCTATGCCCCTTAGTTCCCATACTGGTTTGGTCAATAGGAGGCAATGAAAAGAAGGTAAAAGGAAATAAAGAAGGAAAAGCAAGGACTTTCTTTCTCTATCCTCATACCTTGCCTCTTCACTTGGCATCTCTGACATCCCTTCCCTGGACATAAGACATTAGTCCAGACCTTAGAGCGTTGTCTTAAACCTCCTGGTCTAAGACTGAAATTCTCCTATTTTTAGTTTCTGGGCTACTCAGTACCCTGCTTGTTTTGTTTTGTTTTGTTTTACCTTTTATAACATTATTTTGACTTTTTTCATTATTGTAAATTTCATCTATCAGAGTACTTAGTGTGGGCTCTGGTATTCCTGCATGAATATAACTACCTGATACCAGCAGTAGGGATCTAAAAACCAGATCCTTGAGATGTTGTCCATTATCCTGAAATGTGTTTGCTTTCCTATATGATCTTAAATACAGTAACAATCTCCTTGCCAGTAGAGGAATATGTATATATTTATACATATAATCCATAGTATGTAAGATACTGCATCCATTTAAATTATCTGTAATTTTTGCAGATGATGTGTGAATTGAATCCATATCTTTGGGTGATCTATTAAAGAACATACTTGATGGATGTGCTCATAATGCTGACTGCCAGGAATGTCTGGCTGGTTCTGATGATACTGAAAATCTAACAAAAATAAAATACTAATATAAGAAACATAAATTTATATGCCAAAACACTAGTCATCCACCAAAAAACTACATTGGTGACCATAAAGTATCTCTTATCTCTAGTAGGTGTACAGCAGGCACAGCTGAAGACAGATCTAGAAGCTAATTTTGGTGGTGGAAAAATAAAATGAAATTTGAACATGTAGCCCCACATTGTCTGTTATGATAAAGTTAGTGCATTATTTGGAAGTGACCTGATACTTGAGATCAGGTCATTTGGGTGGACTTTGATGATCTAAGAACCCAGAATCCCAAAATAGCCCTACACTTTTCCTTAGAGCAGAAGCATTGCCCACGTTTTACATAGATACCCTTAATGATGCTAAGTGAGGCAGCTGTTTTGAAAGGTGCTACCTATCTATTCCTCTTGAGACCTATCCCGTCTACCTCTCACTTCCCTCAGAACCATAGCTAGTGAGAAAATGTCTACTCTGGGTAATGATTATGTATATAACAAAACATGGTAGGGTATTCTTAATTGATATTGCCTTGAACTTAGGATATATATGAGAATAGATTCTAGGGGTATGAGAACAAGGAGGATAGGACATATTAGATAAGGCAGAATTTATAAACATATTTTCATTTATTTGTGTGTGCTGCACTTAACACGTTTGCAAGAGCATCTAAAAATGATTGTAAACATTTGCTCAGTTGTTTGACTAAAACTTGGACAGTGAAATGGATTGTATTCAATGATGTTGGGATGCAAGAACTTCTCTGGTATTACATAGAAAAGGGAAACAAAACAGTAGGAGAAAAGAGTTATCACCAACGGAGAGTCACCCAACCCAAGTATGTTTTTTCTGGGGGGGAGTGCATTATGCAAGTCCTTCTAGTACACATTAAGAACTTCACTGCATAGGTAAACATCTGCGTCCTTGGAAAGTTCTGTATTGTCTGTCATTTGTAGGTCAGGACTGAAGGGAAAAGAAACCACTTTTAAAATGGAGCTCCGATTTCAAGCAGAATGATGTGATCCACAAAGGGTTGAGCTGGGTGAAAGCACTTAGCCATCTGAGGAAAGGCCAAGCAAACTTACCAGGATGGGAGAGGGACTGATGTAAGTACCAGAGTGTTTTGGTTTACAGGGATCTGTGAGGGGTACTAACTAATCTGTAAAACTTAACTTTTCTAGGAATGTTGAGCAGAAACTTAATTTTAGTCACAAAGATAGAAAGTCATGCCTTTTAACCAAGGTCCTGGACCTAAGCTAGTTCATGAATCCTTAGCACCTAATTGAAAGAAAAATGAGAAGCACTTGCATAAATGATCATTTAGTCAGTGTTCTTTGCCCTAGAGAGATAAAGACAGCAAGCATTTAAAAATTATTAGACAATCTGGATTAATCCTAATGCCCAGGGAATCAAATGATCAGAGTGGCAGCTTGGAGAGTCATGAGGTAAATAGTGTAATAATCCAATTCCAGTGGATTCATGAATCCAGTTTATGACTATTTCCCAAGTTCCTAAATGATATATTTGGAGGTTACTTGACAGCTGGAAGAATCCCTCACTGGCTCCCTAACATATACAGTGAGAACTCCTGTGATAAGAAGGCAGATGGAAGTCCCTAGAACTTAGGAACCAGTCAAGCAAAAGCAACTGTATCTCCCGGGGAATTAGAAAAGTTTGTTCCACCATAAAAAATATTTGACAAATGTAGTGATTATTCTTTTTTTATTCATAGTGAACTCAGTAGTTTGATCTATGTAAAAACTGAACAGATCATGGAAAATGATTCTATGTTATTGTAAACCTAATCAGGCAGGGACTCCAATCACAGCTATGGTTTCAGATATGGTGTCTTTACTAGAGCAATTTATGGGAGACAGTTTGGAAAACTCCCACCATAATTCCTGTCCCATATACAAATCCTTTGCATTTGACCATGTATCCCCTCCAATTAAGAGGCACAATCATTTCTCTATTTCTTGAATCTGGACAAAGTAACTTGTTTTGTCCAATGGAACATGAGCAAAGGTGATGCAGGCAGAATCTTTAAAAAGCACCCACCTGTGCATTGGAGCTTGCTTTCTGGCTCCACTGAGAAAACTGAGGCCACCAGGTGAATTAGTCCCTGCTAACCTGCTACAGAGGCCAGTGGAGACCTGCTGTGTCCTGGCTGACAGTCTGTGAACAATGAGACTGGTGACTAAAGTCATCCTACATCACCTAGCCCCAGGGAAGCCGTTAGTTGCCTATTGCTTCATAAAAGAGCCCAGGTATACCATGGAATATTATGCAGCCTTAAAGAAAGATGGAGACTTTACCTCCTTTGTGTTTACATGGATGGAGCTGGAACATATTCTTCTTAGTAAAGTATCCCAAGAATGGAAGAAAAAGTATCCAATGTACTCACCCCTTCTATGAAACTAATTTAGGGCTTTCACATGAATGCTGTAACCCATTTGCAACCTAGGAATAGGGGGAAGGGGGAAAGGGAGGGGAGGGAGGGGGGAGTTGGGTGGAAGGAGGGGGGATTGGTGAGAATACACTTGTGGAGCATCTAACAATTGTATATGTGAAATTTAGTAAATGTGGAATGTAAATGTCTTAACAAAATAACTGTGAAATTGCCAGGAAGGCTATGTTAACCAGTGTGATATAAACGTGTGAACTGGTCTGTGAAACTAATGTATGATGCCCCATGATCATATCAATGTACATAGCTATGATTTAATAAAAAAAAAAATATTGATCAATAATA
>CAUYPK010022951.1:0-97010 GCA_963574355.1 Loris lydekkerianus
AAAATGTCCATACTACCCAAAGCAATATACAATTTTAATGCAATCCCTATTAAAGCTCCACTGTCATACTTTAAAGATCTTGAAAAAATAATACTTCGTTTTATATGGAATCAGAAAAAACCTCAAATAGCCAAGACATTACTCGGAAATAAAAACAAAGCAGGAGGAATCACGCTACCTGACCTCAGACTATACTATAAATCGATAGTGATCAAAACAGCATGGTTCTGGCACAAAAACAGAGATGTAGACGTCTGGAACAGAATCAAGAACCAAGAGATGAGTCCAGCTACTTACCATTATTTGATCTTTGACAAGCCAATTCAAAACATTCAGTGGGGAAAAGATTCCCTATTTAACAAATGGTGCTGGGTGAACTGGCTGGCAACCTGCAGAAGACTGAAACTGAACCCACACCTTTCGCCATTAACTATGATAGATTCTCACTGGATAAAAGATTTAAACTTAAGACATGAAACTATAAAAATACTAGAAGAGAGTGCATGGAAAACCCTTGAAGAAATCAGTCTGGGCGAGTATTTCATGAGGAAGACCCCCTGGGCAATTGAAGCAGCTTCAAAAATACACTACTGGGACCTGATCAAACTAAAAAGCTTCTGTATAGCCAAGAACACAGTAAGTAAAGCAAGCAGACAGCCCTCAGAATGGGAGAAGATATTTGCAGGTTATGTCTCTGAAAAAGGTTTAATAACCAGAATCTATAGAGAACTCAAATGTATAAGCAAGAAAAAAACAAGCGATCCCATCGCAGCCTGGGCAAGAGACTTGAAGAGAAACTTCTCTGAAGAAGACAGGCACACGGCCTACAGACATACGAAAAAGTGCTCAACATCTTTGCATCAGAGAAATGCAAATCAAAACTACCTTGAGATACCATCTAATACCAGTAAGATTAGCCCAAATCACAAAATCCCAAGACCAGAGATGTTGGCGTGGATATGGAGAAAAGGGATCAGTTCTACACTGCTGGTGGGAATGCAAATTAATACATTCCTTTTGGAAAGATGTTTGGAGAATACTTAGTGATCTAAAAATAGATCTGCCATTCAATCCTACAATTCCTCTACTAGGCATATACCCAGAAGACCAAAAATCACATTATAACAAAGACACTTGTACCAGAATGTTTATTGCAGCCCTATTCATAATTGCTAAGTCATGGAAAAAGCCCAAGTGCCCATCGATCCATGAATAAATTAATAAATTGTGGTATATGTACACCATGGAATATTATGCAGCCTTAAAGAAAGATGGAAACTTTACCTCTTTCATGTTTACATGGATGGAGCTGGAACATATTCTTCTTAGCAAAGTATGTCAAGAATGGAATAAAACGTATCCAATGTACTCAGCCCTAATATGAACCTCATTTATGGCTTTCATATGAAAGCTATAACCCAGTTATAACCTACGAATAGGGGTATGGGGGTGTGGGAAGGGTGGGCGGGGGGAGGATGGGCAGAAGGAGGGTGATTGGTGGGATTACACCTGCGGTGCATCTTACAAGGGTACATGTGAAACTTGGTAAATATAGAATATAATTGTCTTAATACAATAACTAAGAAAATGCCAGGAAGGCTATGTTAGCCAGTGTGATGAAAATGTGTCAAACTGTTTATAAAACCAGTGTATGGTGCCCCATGATCACATTAATGTACACAGCTATGATTTAATAATAAAAAATAAAAATAAAAAAACTAGCTGGGTGTGGTGGTGGGTTCTATAGTCCCAGCTAATCAGGCGACTGAAGTAGGAGGATTCCTTGAACCCAGGAGTTTGAGGTTGCTGTGAGTTAGGCTGACCCCAAAGCCCTTTAGCCTGGACAACAGAGTGGGAGGACAAGAAGAAGAAGGAGAAAGAGGAGGACAAGGAGCAGGAGGCAGAGATATCGTCTTCTGAGGAGCAGACATGCTTTCTAGCAAGGCCACACTAGGTAAACAAGGAGAGAAGACATTTGCCAGCACATGGCACATATTTGCGTACAATGTGTGTTTAAAATAGAAGGTTGCTGAATGGATTGAAACGAAACTGAATTCTAAGATGAGGAAGCTGCTTGTGCAAAGACAGGTGAATGTTAATGACCTTTTATTCTAGGAGCCAAAATTATTTAAGCAAGGCTGTGGCACAGAATTCACACTGGGAAGAAGGGACAAATGAGGCTACAGAGACAAAAAAATATATATATATTCAATAGTATGAGATCCTGTGTATTATCCTTCAAGTTTATTCTGAAGATAATAGGTTACCATGGTAGGGGAGTTATCAGAGATCACATGAATAGATTTGTGGGGATTTTTGAAAGATTACTCTGTCAATTTCAGGGGCTCACACCATAGAAAAATCAGCTGCAAGACCATTGTGATAACCACAGTAAGAGAAAGTATATTAGTTGGGATTTCCATATGGTAAATGTGATAAATTCTATATCAAATTCAGTTAATCAATAAGCACTGATATTATGAAATTAGGAAGTCAGGTGGTCTTTACAGACGGCGTCACACCATCATCCCAGATCGTTTCCTTTCTCTTTCCTGGGCTGTCCTGCACCTCCTGACTGCCTTCCTTCATGGTATGTGAATTTAGCTTTAAGTTATCCCTATAATTTCCAGCAATTTTCCCCTGGCCTATCATTGGCAAAATAGATTAGGTACCTATGATCTAATCTTTTTTATCTTTGTGATAAGGAGAAGAGTATGGCCATTGGTTTGATCAAAGCTACGCCTGAAGTTGGGGGTTGATTCAGCTTTTTCTGAATTGCCCAGGAAATATGAAGGTGAGGTGTATATAAAAACAATATGTAGATTAGTATTAAAAAGAGGAAGGAAGGCTTTGTGACGCAGCTGTCAAGGGCCACCTGGGATGGTAGTAGCCTGAATAAGAGCAAAAGTCAGGAGTGAAGTAGAGCACAGAACGATAGCAGAACAATGGATAAACCAAAACTTGGTCATGGTTTGTGGGAGGTGAAAAAAAGAAAGAAATTGAGCAAGGTGTACAAAAATATTGAAAATGCTAACATGTATAGATGAGATTCCCAGAGGATAATCATGTTCTGAAGTAAAGAAAACAAGCTGACTTCTGTATAAATAGCGTGTGCTCACTGATGGCACTGCTGGAGCTCCGTGAGTTGAGTTCTGAAAATGTCAGGTCAGCTTAACTATTCACATGCTGTATGGTAGTTAGTTGGGTGCTTGGGTCTGGATCACACAGGAGAGAGCAGGTCTGGAGGTGAAGACTGGGATCATAAAGTCATCACAGATGACAGTGCCCAGAAGAAGGATGGTGTACGCAGAGTAACCTCTGGACATGTTACAACAAAATTGTTCTTTAAAGACATGATTTCTACAAGAGGCACTCTCCCCTCGGGGATGAAAGGGACGCTGCTACCCTCGAGCAGCATGGACAATTTCGAAAGCAGGGAGTTCCGGCTGAGTGACCCAAGAGCTGGTGAGCAACTCTGTCACCTCCTCCTCAGGCCCCTGTGAGTGAGCACAATGCATTATAGCTGCCACTGGTGTCTGCCCTCTGGGAATCGCAACATTAGACATGCATTCAGTATATTTAGGGCATGAACTGTCTCTGAAAACATGCCCCTGTTCATACAAGAACAGCAATGGAATCCCAGTGTCCAGGAATATCAGAAGGATGACTGAAATTTGACATATGCTTGATAATATGTGACTTGCCTTTTCAGAATATTAAATATTAGAGAGGTAACTCCATCACTGCAGATTAATGAAGTCGCCAAAATCATTTAGAAGGCAAGTGAAGGACTAATTTTAATTAGAAGTTTGATTGCTACTATTGAAATGAAACAAGGGAATTTCACACCACTCACCCTCAAATGTTTTTCTCACCCCAATAACAATTACTATGTTAATCTTTAGTTCCTTAGTGTGTTTTTTCTAAGATGGTTTCCAAATAATAATGGTATTTTAGGCAGGGAATATAGGATGATGTGACTCCAATTAGGAAAACTCTTAGAATCAAAAGGAAAGATAGAAAATTTCATTTCTGAGTGCAGGCTAATAGAAAGGAAGAAAAAGAGATGGCACTAATTCTCCTCTCAGGAACTAAGATTTTCCAAGAAATAGATATGGTGATACGCTTATAAGTGTCCTAACAGGCTGCAATGTTTTCATCAGATTGGAGGAGAGAAAAATGAAATGAATCCATGTAAAAAGAAGCAAATACAAAAACCTTAAAATGTCCATTGTAAGGAAATTTTGTAAATAGATATAACTTGTTTATTGGCATGAAGGTAAACAACTTCATAGATATAGGTTTAGAAATGGTAGACCAGAGACCAGGAAGCACCCTTTATCATATCTTGTCTTCAGAGAGAAAGAGACAGACAGAGAAAGGGGGACACAGAAACAGAGAAAGGGACAGAGTTTACGTGAAAAATATGCATTTTGGTCATCAGAGTGGTGTATTCTCTGGAATAATGACCATTCTCCGGACTCCACACGGCCTATGGTATCTACATCCAACTAATTCCTTTCTCTGCTTTCACGTTTCTGAAACAACCTTCTCATTTCTAATTTGGCTTTTCAGGTGTTCTAGGATGATGAGAATGGACAGGTAAGTTTCATGAATGCTCAGCAAACATCAAAATACAATAGTATTTTCTAAGTACTTTGTGTGCATTACCATGTTTAAGGGTTTTCTGGATAATGGTAATTCTGGTTACTAAAATGTATCTTCCATTTTCTAACAATAAAGAAATAATGTGTTTAAACACCTATTTCCTTGAGTTCACTCACCATGAATCACTCTCAGTGAGTAAAGTGGTAAAATCAGAGACTAGGATAAGATGTTGATTCTAAAAAGATGTCAAAAACATTTTCACAGTTCACTCTGTACTGAAAAGAAAGCAGAGAAACAAAACTCCCGTGGTCTTTCTCTTTATTAGCAACTATGTGCATTGTGTACAGAGAACTGTCATAGTTGGGTAATTTCTCAAATGCTAACTGGAATTTTTTGTGGTGTCTGAATGCTTTTTGCAAAGAAAACAAATGATTAACCAAACCAATTTATGTAATGAAAAAAAGGGGGGGTATATATGGCAGACACTACAAGTGCTGGTTGCCTCCCAAATTAGTCATATTCTTCTCTGTTACTAAAAGAGACTCTTCTGTTTGGAACATCAATGCTTTCAGTCTAAGAAAAAAACAATCCTAGCTAGAGTACCCATGTTACACAGTCCAGTCTAGTTATGGACGAAGAAAGGAACGCAAAGAAATACGCAAAAGATTTCTAGAAATGCTATTTTTAACAATTTTTTATTCACCCTATTATTCATACTTTTCTAAGTCAAGTTTATATACCAAGGCTCTTCGTTAAACCTGCCACCTGCAGAGATGTCCAATCCACCCTCTCCATCGCTCTTCTCAACAACATGAGAACGGCCATGTTGAGGTGGGCGTATCACACAACCTCAGTGGGCACGTTCATCTATTTAAATCATGTATTCTGAGAGCTCCAACACTATCTCTGGAATGGGTTATAGCCAAGTTCCATAGAACCAAACAGTTGTCTCACTGTTATGGATAAATGTCTGCAAACTTTCTTTTGGAGAATAATTAAACTGATGTCTCCTTTAAGGGAGAAGATATGTTTGGGTTTTCCTAGGGGCAGCCTTCTTATGATTCTGGAATTCCTTGACAAAGACTTCAGTGTTTTTCTGGAGGTGGAAAGCCCATCCATCAGGTGATTTGGCTGGTTCTCCATCTCTGGGAGTGATTTATTCTTAATAAGTGGCACCAAGGACATTCAGTTTGAAAGCGAGGTTGGGGGGAACATTTAAAGAAAAGACATATTTGACGGTACTACAAATATTCCAGGACATGGATAGGCATGGGAAGAGACACAGTTTATCTCACAAGTCCAGCTTGGCTGGACACACACTGTCCCTCTGACAGCCCTCTGCATTGCAGTTGATAGTAATTTCATCCTTCTTGCTCAGGTCAGAACACTTACGAGTAATTCCTGACTCTTTCTCTCACATCCAGTCTAACCAGAAATCATGTCGTCTCCAACTACCATTAAACCTGCGCACACATCCCTCAGTCACGGTGGTGTAGCTTTACTCACCCCAGACACAGGCCACCAGACTTAGATGTTCACATGTCTCTTCCCCGCTTTTCCCTTTTCGCCCCTGTTATCTCACGTCTTCAAAGTCACACAGATTCAAATGGCAATCGGTTTGTGTGTTGGCTTTCACCCCCACCCCCACCCCCACCAGCTTCTATGAAATGTAAATGCTCAGGAATCTTCAAGGTGTGATGCTGAACTGACAAGTCTTCTAAACTTGGGATCCAGTCCTCGTGACACTTGGAATTTCAGCACACCTCTCTTTTTATCACCTTTGCTGTGAGGATTGCTGTGTTGAGTGGATGTGGAAAAGGTTGTCATTATTAGGACTGATATTTTCATTAAAACATCTCTCTCTGAGTGAGATTGGATGGAGACATTACCTTACTTCCATGGTATGGTGGATGACACAGAGGCAATAATGATTTCAATGGCCAAAAGGAGTGTGCCTTCTTTTATTGCATCCTACGACCCCCGATAGCTTAGTCCTAGAAAGGGATCCAAGAGCTGATCACGTCTGCCTGGGGGCTCAGAGAGGGGTATATTTCCCAAGGCATCCAGTTCAGTACCAGCTTGGCTAGCGAATTTGTAGAAAGAATTGAAATCCCTTGTTCAAATCACAGCCACACAATTTAGGACAAAAAGAATGAAATGAAATGTGGGGGAACTCTAATCCAAACACCTCCTTTAATACAAGTACAGGTGTGATGTACCTTGACCAGAGGAACACAGCAATTTAAGGGACAATTTGGGCTTAAGACTTTGGTTTGTTGAGAGATTCCAAGCTCAGTCCTCAGCTCACCATCTATTACTATAAAGGCAGGGATCTTGGGGGAACTAACACGGTTTGGGAAGTTCCAGCAGGATGGATAAAGGAAACTGATTGGAGACAGACTAAGGAAGTGATCTCCTAATGATTCCATGAGCCACTGGATTAAAGTTAGTCATCTGAGTATAAAATTCTATTGTCCTGTGAGAAAGGATGATAGAATTGGTCTTCTAATTGCATATAAATGTCTGTGTGTATAAATTGCCTCTTATTACGAAAGACTGGAACTGAAGCTGGCCTTATTACCCAGAGTATCTGGGCATCTGCATAAAGTCATTTTAGATAATTTCAAAGACCCCCTGATGCAAACAAAATATTGCCCACTTACATATACAATTGTACAATTGGAGTTTTCTGCTCCTTTTTTTTTTTGAAGCCACACACACTGCTTATACAACAAAACTTATAAATCATTTACAATGCAAAGCAGATGAATTTATTACCTCTTTTCCTGAGAAAATTAGAAGATTAGAAAGAGGTTGTAAGAGTACTTGAAGTTAAAGAGCAGTGGAAGTGAGTGCCGGGGAGGAAGGATGTTGCCGTCAAGGACAGGCCAAGGGCACAGACCCACAGCGCGAGGAGCATCTCCTAGCCCCCCACTATTGCCCTACTTCACTCTACCAGCAAATAGAGTGAAAACAGAAATCAGATAATACCAGCCCTAAGCTCAAAGCACTTGCATGGCTCTGCAGTTCATCCTGGCTAAAAACCAAAGTGGCCGCCAAGATCCTATAGCCCTACTGCCAGACTTGGATCTCACCCATCCCACCAATAACATTATTCTCTGAACCTTGTTCTTCCAGCTCCTCCCCTCCCTCCCTCAGTGCCCCCTCGCACGCTGCCTTCCGGGAGGTCCATGAACACCAAGAGCATTCCTGTTCTAGGATGTTCGCTCTGTCTCTGTCCTCTGTTAGAATGACCTGTCCCCAAACAGACAATTGTCTGTTTCCCCATTTTCTCCTTAGAGTCTCTACCCAGATTTCATGCTCTTGTCAAGTCCTTTTCTGATCATCTTATTTTTTTATTTATTTATTTATTTTTTTTTTTATTGTTGGGGATTCATTGAGGGTACAATAAGCCAGGTTACACTGATTGCATTTGTTAGGTAGTCCCTCTTGCAATCATGTCTTGCCCCCAGAAGGTGTGGCACACACAAAGGCCCCACCCCCCACTCTTTCCCCACATTTACCTACTGTTACCTACTATTTAGCACCTTCTAACATCCCTGCTACTCACATGTTTTATCTGACTCTCTAGTAGAATGAAACCTGTCTGCTGCACCCCTATATGTAAACCACTGCCAGGCACATAATCAAAGTTAACCAATATTTATCAAATAAAATTTCACCTCACCAGAAGCCAGTCCTGTGGGTCAGGGAGCATGAGTGGGTGGAGACATAGAATATTACCTAGTAAACCAGAAATAGACGTGGGGTGAGGACACAGTCCATGGTTAATATATGACTTTTATCACAATATCGCATATGTGTTATTGTCATTGCCATTTTTTCTTTCATCTTCCTCCATCATATAAAATTTTGTCTGGACCAGGTCACTTGGGGATGTAAGTCATGATTCTCCTCAGCTCAATATATAGGCAGGTTTCCAGAACATCCCTCCCCATATACTTTTTTTTTTCTTTAATGCCTTTGGTTCACAACTACTATGCTGGCTGTGCCAAGCATGCTCAGTTTATTTCAGCTTTGTCATTCTCCAAGCACTGGGAAGAGTCTTGTCAAGGGACTAACCTGGGATTAAATATGCTGGTGCTATTCTGCTCCTAATACCAGGAATGATCTCACAGTGACCCAGACTTTGAGTGAGGATTTGAAAATACCCCTTTCTATGAAAAATGCCTTTGGAATTTTGATACACATTATGGTAAATCTATATATTGCTTTGGGTAATATAGACATTTTAATAATATTAATTCTTCCAATTCATGAGCACAGAGGATATTTCTATCAGTTTTTGTCTGCTTAGATTTCTTTCATCAATGATTTACGGTTTTCAGTGAACAGATTTTTTACATTTTGGGTTAAATTTATTCCTAGAAATGTTACTGGTTTTGATGCCATTGTAGATGAAATTGTTTTCTTATTTTTTTATGGCTAGTTCATTGCTGGTGTCAAGAAAGGCTGTTGATTTTTATATGTTGATTTTTCCTGCAGTTTTACTCAATTTGTTAATTAGTTCTCATAGGTTTTTTAAAATAGTATATTCAGGGTTTTCAACATGACAGGATCATGTCATTTGCAAGCAAAGACAATTTTGCTGCTGCTTTTCTGAATTGAATGTCTTTTATTTATTTTTCTTATCTAATTGCTCTGGCTCAGATAGATAGTACTATCAAACAGAAGGAGAAGGCATCCTTACCTTATTCCTAATCTTAGAAGAAAAGCTTTCACTTTTTCCCCATGGATTATATTAGTTTTGGGTTTTCATAAAAGGCTCTTACCGTATTAAGTTCCTTCTATACCTCTTTTGTTGACAGTTTTTATCATAGATGAATGTTAAGCTTCATCAATGCTTTTTCTTCATTTATTGAAATCATATCGTGTTTTTTAATCTTTCATTTTATCAGTGTGGTGTACCATATTGGTTGATTTGCATAGGCTGAAACAAATTTGCATCCCAAGGAGAAATCATTCTTGGTCTTGGTTATCATCTCTTTTGTGTGCTAGTGAAATTGGTTTGCTAGCATTTTACTAAGAAATTCTACATCTATGTTCATTAGAGATATAGCCTGTTTCTCTTTTTTTTATAGTGTCTTTGTATTTGGTATTACAATGATTCTGCTCTCATAAAGTAAGTTTGAAAGTATTCTCTCTTTTCCCTCTTTAAGGTTTTAGAGGAATTGGCATTAATTCTTCTCAAATGTTTTATAGAATTCACCTAAAAAACTACCTGGTCCTGAGCTATTCTTTGTTGATAGCTCAGGACCAGGTTTTTTGTTTATTGCTTCAGTCTCCTTATTTGTTATTAGTTTATTCAGAGTTTCTATCTCTTCTTGATTCAGTCTTAGTAAGTTGCATGTTTATATGAATTTATCGACTTCTTCAGGCTTATAAAATTGGTTGGCAGGTAAGTATTCATAATAGTTCCTCAAGATCTTTTTTATATCTGAGGCATCTGCTGTAATATCTCCATTTTGATTTCTGATTTTACTTATGTAAGTCTTTTTTCTTTTTTTTTTTTTCTTAGTCTAGCTAAGGTTTAAGTAACTTGTAAGTAGTCATTATCATCCCTATTTGGTAAATAAGGAAAATGAGTCTCAGTGAAGCAGAGTATCTGGTCATAATGAATCTGTTTAACTTAGAAAACAGAATCCATAGTAAGTTGTTCAATGGGGAATATTTAATATGGAGAACTTTCAAAAGGAGATGGTCGAGCTCGAAAAGCAATAAGAGACAATGAGGCAACTCAGAGCTCAGGAATAGTCAAATGCCATCAGTAGCCCTAGGACTGAAGAGATATCGAATAGGTGGTATTAGCAGAGCCCAAGGGAAATGGCCCAGGATAATGACCACTCTCTGTGGAACTACAAAGAAGCTACAGTCACTGCCCAAGCACTACCTGCAGCAGAGAGAATGGGAGAGAAAGAACCTCGCACCCGGTCCTTCCACCTGCCAGGCCTCCTTCAGTTCCCTTTGTTAGCTGATCCTAGTCAGAATGAAGTTGGCAAAAGAGCTTGTGAAATGTGCTTTGCTGAAGTTAGTGCCCTGCAGTATGAAATACGGCAGGAACAGCGCAAGGAATGGATCAAAGAAAAAAATAGATACATGATCAGTGTATCAACCAGGGACTCACAGCCAGCAAGTGTCAAACCTGTGACTGGAACTCAAGCCTCTGAACACACACATACACCTTGACTTCTATTAAGCTATGTTGCCTCTTGAGTGAATATAACTCTCTTTGCATGGCGTAAATCTTTAATATTTGCTTACATTGTTAGCACATTTTTTTTACCATTTAACTCATAGGATGGAGAAACATGTTAAAAAGGAGATAGGAAAGGGATGAGGTACCTTGCTACCACCTTTCCAGATAGTTCAAGGTAGACATTAAACCATGGTGTACATATCAGAAACTGTCCACATAGGAGTAACAACAGCCTGCCATAAAGGTGGAGAGCCCGGAATTTACTGCTGAATTGATCTGCTTTGGACTATGTCCTAATACATGATCTTGGCAAACAATTATTTAAGTTTTTGATTCTCAGTTCTTTAATCTTTAAAATGGTAATAATACAAACCATCCATAATTGCATTCATAGTGGACCTTATGAGGAATAAATGAAATGTTAGGCCTATATCAAACCTCACTAAGTTCCTGACTTTTATTTACTAGTGGTCAATCAGTGGTCACTGTTGGCTGGTGCTGTTGATGTCAGGTCACTTGGTGTGGACAGACAGCTAGAACTGGGGGAAATTTAATGCAGTTCAGAGCCTCCCACTCTTCCTTCAAGGTACGCAGTACATTCAGCTCCAGCTCAAAGGATAAAAAAGTCAGGATTTTTGTGCTAAATCAACCCCCTCAAGTGTCAGGCTACAAATCCTTGGCATTTTGACAGATTTCAAAAAATATATTTATTTTAGACAGTGACGCTCCAAACATTCATTTTAGTTCAGTCTAGTGATGGCACTTATGAATAATTTCATCATTCGTAATGAATCCTCAATAGAAAATGAATTTCAAGTGATTATATTCTAAAGGAATAGTATGGTAGTTTATGTAACCACATTGAAGAGGTTATCAAGAACTAGAGTCAATTTAAATTCATTTTATTTTTTCATTTAGGCCTGGAATGCAGCGCAAGCCCAAAATGCTCACCTAAATGTGTCGGCCGTGCTGTGCCCCACAGGGGTCTCAGGTGCTTGCTCTGTGCGACTTGCCATGTGTCAAAAAGGAGTTTTAGGTAATAAATTTCCTACAATAGAAAATAGATACATGATAATTTGTTGGAATAAATTGGCAGATAAACTTTTTCTTAGCTTGATGCTGATACAAATTTAACTCGAATATGAATGAGAAGTAGCTGTTGAAATTCCCAGGAACCACTGAAGTCGTTTAATTCTAAGAATACAGAGGCATCGTTGTTAATCCCCTATTCTTCAAGATAGTCTTCCCATCACAAGTTATTCTGCCATTGGGTATGCTGGATGTAATAAATACTCTCCTACTTCCCATTCTGCACTGCATCTGCTGGAATCCACACTATTGTTGTTGGCAAGCTCATTTGCTGACTCAACTATCTCTTCCTCTTTGTTAAGGGACAGTTGAACCTTAATGTTCTGTAGCTATTCCACACCACCTACTCGGTATTCTCTCAGGGAAGAGATACACAGGTTCAAAGAAGAGAAGGACACCAGAGGAGAAGCACAAGTGAGCGAGCACTCACAGCTCCCACAGTGACACTAGTCCAGCTTGCTCATCCAAAGCCTTAAAGGAGCAGAGAGGCCCCACACCTGTCTCCCTTCACCAGATGGAGAGAACTTCAAGATCCCCCCAGAGGCCAGCATTTTCCCACTCTTTATCAAACCAAATGGTCTAGAGCTGGGTCTATGATTAAGCAGAACCAATGTTGTCCCCTCAAGTGAAGATGTACAAGAATAGTCAAGAAATAGTTGACAGTTGGTCAAATGGCTTTTCTGAATCTCCTGACTATTGTTACAGTTTGAAGTATCTATTATATCTCACTCCAAGTCCATTATGCCAGTTTAAATCTATTCACCAGAGACAACAGAAGTGGGACACTGTGCTACACTCCTTTTTTTTTAGAAGCACTCATTGAGCAGATGCTATTCAGGTACAAGTTTAATTAAGATCCAGGGATAGGGAAGTGACCAAAACAGACAGAAATCGCTACCATTGAGTTTCATGCTAGTGAGAGAAAAAGACAATAAAAAGAATAAATAATATTTATGTTAGATAATGATAGCCATGGTAGAGAAATTAAATAAGAATGTATATAAAGAACATTAGAAATAAGGAGTAGATCCCGTATCTCCTGATGTACTCCAGTATATCATCCTGACATACATGAAAGCCCTGAGATTTAGCTGACAGTCATTCTCATGTTGTGAACAGTTAAATATTAAACCTCAAAGCACTTACAGAAGAATGGCTACTCATTTGAATGATAGAAGTTTGGCATTTAATTCACACATATACATGGGATAATGTTCTGCCTCATTTAATGATAGAACTCTTAGAAGACAGAGTCCTAGATCACAGCTGGAAATGCTCCTACTCCATCAGGAACCCCTCCTGCTCTGTCCGGCCTCAGAGCTCGCAGAGGCTATATCTGCTGCAGAGGGCTTTACTGCACTGAGCTCCTGGGATGCTGGTAGCCTCTCTAAGCATTTGGCAAATGGGCTAGAGCCACGTTACCAAGCATAGAATGAGCATGATTACAGAGCCTGGAGATATCTACTCAATGTCGTGAAAAGTATAAAATTTAAAAAAAAAAAATTCTTCTACAATGTAGAGGGGATATTCTGGCATATCCTAGAACACTGAGCCTCTAAAAACTTCATTAATTTAGTGAGACACTCTCTGAGATTTATCTTCTGCCCTCTGGAGCACTGTCCACTTCGTTCTTACCTGGTTCCATAAACACCATGCCACTGATTCAGTGAACTGAACTGATGTTCTGCGGAATGTGCAGACAATCCAGACCCCTTTACATTATACAATAGTTAGCACAGCCCTGGAGCAAAATCATCAATGTAAAATGTTGCCTATGCCATGGGAATAAAAATTCCTTCTGGACCTGTCTTCTGATAGGAAGGAGAAACGTGTATCCACAAGGTCAGTGGGCACCAGGCCTGAGGCAGCACCGGTGCTGTAGCACAGATACCACACCTGGCCCAGCAGCTGTGGCTAGAGCTAATTAGCAGTTGTTTAACTTTATGGGTGTCACTGTCACCCACCTGCTCTTCCAAGGCAGAATGGTGAGTTGAACTGAAGGGCGGGGTAGAGGGGATTATAATCCCCACAAACTTACAGGGTTTCAGGGGGCAGATTTATTTATTTATTTATTTATTTATATTTTTTTTTTTTTTTTTTTTTTACCATTTTCCTTCGTGAGGAGCTGGTGGTGGTCTTTGTTTTGTTTTAGTTATGTTTCCTGGGAAGGGGAGTACTTTTATGACAAGAGAAACAAATGAATTCTAGAAAAAACCAGGATTATAACCACATTTTTTCCAAATATTCAAAAATTTCTATCTGAGGGAAAAGAAACACCAAAAAGTCTAATACATACATAGAAACAACAACTATTTCTGTGTAAGAACATGGCAGGATGTTTTCTCCTTCTTTTGGTTTTTCTGCTTTCCAAATAATGTTTTATGAGTATGTACTCTTTTTGTTTTTTGTTTTGTTCTGCAGTTTTGGGCTGGGGCTGGGTTTGAACCCACCACCTCTGGCACATGGGGCTGGCGCCCTACCCCTTTGAGCCACAGGCGCCACCCCAAGTATGCACTCGTTTTAATGGAAAAATTTTTCTTACTTTTTTAAAAAATATGATCAACATACCTATATGTATTCTTCTACCTCAAAGGGAAAATACTAAGAAAATGTGAATTAAAGGGCCTGGAATTTTTAGCACAAGAAGGAATTGAGACATTTTGATTATCTCTTTCACTGCTCTGAGGATTTCTATGCCCACCTGGTATTGGGGGATGAATGAGCCGGCATTCTCCAAGGCAGGTGAGAGCCTCTGTGCCTTCTCTCCCACCTGCAACCATTTATACTAAGGGCGTCCATTTCACTTTGTTATGGCAAGCTCCAATGCTTGCCCAAGGTCCAAAGGGGTCAATTTGCTGAAAAATCGATTAGGCATCATCATTCCTGCAGAATAGTACTTAAGTTTCAAGGGAGTCTTAAATGAGACTTGTATGGAATTGTTCGCAAGACGGCTTTAGAAGGGTATGCGCTCTAAGAAATTGTCAGTACTGAAACTCGTATTGATCAATCTGAGCAACAATTCACTGAAATTGCATACGGTACTTGTACAACTGTGGATGTGGTAAAGAAAAAGAAAAACATAACTAGACCAGAGAGCAAATATCATTTAAAGGGGATACGTTGTTCTGTTCTACCCAGAAAATGATCATGGGGGAAAGCCTGGTGCTGTTGTGTAGAAGATAACGTAGTTTAAGATGTTTTTCTTTTTCTTATTTCTTGTTAACACCCTTTCAGGATTTGCATTCTTTGTGCAGGAGCTGTGAAGTGGGCACTAAACACCCACGTTTCTTCCTGGTCCTCAAATTCACCTACTTCTTCACTCCGTTTGGAAGTGAAGCAATGGGTTTCTGCTGTCGGCCTCTGTTTGGGAACAAGAAAGCAAATTGTTCTCTGGCTTTCTATCTGTGTGAGCTGTTCCATCCTAATCGGCTAGCAGGGTAAGAGTTTAGCACTGAAATGATCTCATCCTCAGTGACATGAATTCATCCAAATCAAATTAAAACAATAGCTGTCAACAGTTTAAATCTATAGTAATTATCAAGATGTGTTAGTGCAAAGCCACTGCGTAATCTGCAAGATTAGTACAAGTAGTGATTGGCCTCTAACATCGATTGTGCCATGCCTACAGGAGAAGAAATAAGAAACATGAAATAGATTGCTTGCTCCTGAGATTCTAACACAAAAACCATGGTGAATCTCTCCAGCTAGTACCCATACTGTAATATTAGCTAAATATTTGGAATATTATCTCTGCTTTTAAAGTTGTGAGAACTCTGGAAGGTTCTTTCCACATCTAAGGAGGGCATGATAAGGTTTTAATGTTTCTGTGTTCTTGCTCAAAGAACACACTGGAATTCGTTGGAAAATAAATGCAGGATTTTCGAGTCAAGATGGCAGATTTAACACATGTATTTACTTCCATGTTCTTCCAACACTTTATTGCAGTGACAGTGAAGAATTTTTTAGGTATAAACACAAACCGTAGGGAGAAGAGCAGAGAGGACATCTGCGGCAAACTCATAAAATCTGAAAAGCAGGTGGGTGGGAGGTGAATGTTCAGGAGATTTGAGAACACAAAGTAATGGGGCGATAAGGGTGCAAGTTGAGAAGCACATCAAGGCAAGGCTGCAGAGCGCCCAGCAGGCTCAGAACTGGCCACATCACCACTGATGCAAGAGGCGACCAAGAGGGGCTGACATGAAGACTGGCCCAACATCGTGGAGTCAGCTATAAAGATAAAAACATTATGGGGCTCCATGCAAGGGGGTAACTTCTCCACCCTTCCCCTGGAAGAAACAAAGACTTATTTTCTGAAAATGTAAAGACATAGTGTTTGTAATGTGGCTCACCAAGTATAACCAAGACTTGTCACATTGAAAGGAAGAGGTGGGTGTGCAGCTGTGTTGAGCACAAGAGCGTTCAGATCCAGAGAGCTCTTCCCCACACAGAATGCCAGCAGCCTTGACCCTTCAGGTGGGAAATTAGTAGCATTCTTCCTGGGGATCTGCTGATCTTGAGGAAAGACTCTGCCTTATGAACATTGATGTTTCATTAACTGAGTGACCCAGCTAAGAGAACTGAGTGAGACTAACACTCGGTGACACCACCCAGCACCCCAGAGCCTTCAGTAGGTGTTACAGTTACAGAGTATCAGATGCCTGGCAGTTCACAGACTAAGGGAAGATGCTGCTACATGGAATTGTAATCCCCAGTGACGTGCGAAGGTGTGTCTGTGTGTGTGTGTGTGTGTGTGTGTGTGTGTATGAGATGTGTAGTGGGTACAGATACAAAAAATACTTTTTTATTATGAATAACAGTTAAACAGATTTGAAAGTAAATGCTCTAATTTCAATGATAATAACCAGTACCAAAAAAATGATTTAAAATTCTAGAAGAATCAGAATCTATGCAGGTGGAAGAAAACTAAAATTAATTATGAATAAGAGAATCTCACTACATTCAGAAAAATTACAATTGCTTTAATGAGCACATCACAATAAAAGGAACACTAATAAAACAAAAAAGAGCCTCTAGAAGTTAAGCAGTAGCATCAAGATTCATTAGCAATTTTGGAGAGCATAAGACAGTGGGACGTAAAAGTCACTGAAACTTAAGGGGAGGGGCACAACCCTGTCTCACAAGTTCAAGGAACTCGGGCGATGGGCACACGGGCATGGTAAAAGCCATCCATGCAACAAAAACCTTTGTACTCCCTTAATATTTTTTTGGGGGGGGGAGGACGATAAACATACCTACTAGGGATTGAGCATCCCAAATCTGAAAATCTGAAATCTGAAGTGCTCCAAAATCTGCAACTTTCTAAGCGCAGAGATGACACACACAGGAAATGCTCATTGGGGCTTTCCAGATTTTCAGATTAGGGATGCTCGAGCAGGAAGGAAGGGGGGGGGAGTGGAAGTAAGAAGATAAAGGGGAGGAAATTTCCCAGAAAGCAAAGCAAAATTATATCCAAAGTTTATTGATCACTTATTAGCTTTCGATGTGTTGTTATTTAATCCTCATAATAATCTATGAGCTGGACATTATTAACATCACCGTTTCATAGACCGGGAGACCGAAGCACAGAAATGTTACATAATTTGCACGTGTTCACACAGGTAGTAAGCAGTAGGCTCGTGACTTGAACCAATTTAATGCAATTGTCTTTTGCAGACTAAACTTATATTATTCTTTCTCTTCTGGTCCTGATTTCTCATTCTATTAATATACTTATTAAGTACTTTGTAATGCCTTCAATTTTTTCTTTTTAATTTGTACCTGATTCAAATCTTTCTCCTATGAACTGTAAATCTATTTGGTGAGTAGATTCCCTGGGCTGAGCACCATGCTGGACTTTGAAGATGTGAAAGATCAGCCCGTTTCTGTTAAGCTGCATGCACGTTTGCTTCCTTCACTATATTTACTTCTGTTTAATTCTTGAGGAAAACTATTTTGATAGGCCAAAGTTCAGCATACAACTTTTTGCACATTACTCAAGTGAAAAATGATTTTAAATGAGTTGAATATTCTGCTGGGGTAAAATCTGCAGCCCAGGCAGGAGCAGCGATCCCATTTCCTCTCCTGCAGCCAGCCAGCCCTGTCCCCAAGCGTCCCTGGCAGCTCAGCCCTGTCCCCCCACACACACTCACCTGTGCTTCTGGAAAGCCCTGCGGTGGCAGTGGCCACCTGCACCCCCTGAATCCGGCGTAACACCTGCTCTAAGTCCTGGCTCCAGCCTGCATCTCTGCACAGAGGCTCCTGCGTCTGCTGCCCTCAGAATCCACTCATTCAGGCCCATGTCCCCAGCCAGCGCCGCTCCTCTTTAACCCAGCTTGCCATGCAGCCTGCTCTGCCCCCTGAATGAAAAACTCCACATATTTTTCCTGTGACTGACATCCTCCTGGGGCTCTGCCTGGAGAGGTAGGGGCTGGAGTTACATTCGGAGCCTCTGCGTATTTATGGATCACTGGATGCAAAACTGAAGTGGGAAGACGGGGCCGCCCAGGGCAGGAGCTGAAAGGAAGGCCCAGGCCACTGAAGCCAAGGTGGGGGGGGAGTAGGGGATGGCAGCCCCCTCCAGGAGGCAGGGACAGCTACTTGCCGGCATGCGACTCAGTCTCCCCTTCATCAAGTGAAGCTGTTGGATTGAAGCCAGGATCACATGATCCTTCTCCTCACAGCCCTGCAGCCCCGCAGCGGCCCCCAAGGAGGGGCTCAGGGGTCCCGGCCAGGGTTAACGGGAGAGTCTAACCGTTTGTACAAGACTCATGCATGGGGGGGAAGGTCCCACTGCAAAGGAGAAGCCAGGGCAGGTGCCAGACTCCATCACACCAGCATCCCTCGGATCCCTACGTGGTCTTCAGTGAGTTTGTAACATGTCCATGGACATAGTAATTCTTAATTTTTATTATTTTACAGGAAAATATTAGAGCTTCTTTAGCCTATCTTTACATTTCTCTCTCTCTCCCCTGTATCTCTCTTTCTCCCCCTCTCTTTCCCCTTTCTCTCTGATCTCTCTCCAATCTCCCTCTCTCCTTCCTATCTCTTTCTCTCTCCCTCTCTCCCTTTCTCCGTCTCTCTCCTTTACTCTCTTTCTCTTCCTCGGTCTCCCCCTCCCCCCCCCCCCCGTGTTTAACTTAGGAACAGAACCCGTCCCATTGCTATTCTCACAAGAGCGCTGCTTACCTGAGTGACAGTCACCTCAACCAACCATCACACTTCCTGACAAGGTGTCATTTCTTATCAGTAAAGGAAAATTGTTTCAACTATATTGATTATATAAAGCACTATCCTAGGTTCTTCATAAAATATATTCTCTTAATCTTTATTGCAACTCTATACACCAGGATGTTATCCTCCCTTTAAAAATAAAGATACTGCGGATGATTAGGAGGGAGAAACAGATGACTGTCAGGCTGAAGCAGAGGTGGGGAACCAGAAGGGGAAGAGGGGGAAGAGGAGGCAGGATTCTTCTACTGTCCCTCCTACTCATTTGGCAAGTCCATGAAAATTTACCCCTACTAAGTGGTAACTATCACTTTTGGACCCCAAGTGAACAAAGACACAGTCTCAATTGTATAAATAAACATTTTCTTACAGACACAAAAAAACAAATAAAGTTACTGAGACTTAGTGAAGCTGTAAGCTGTGACGCTTACAGTGAAGCTGTGACTGGTCATGCGGTCAGCAAGTGGAAGAAACAGGATGTAGACCCCAGCCAGGCTGAAATCAGAAACCCTGCTCTTACCAGTTGCACTACGCTGCCCGCCAAGAAATCAAGATTCAGCAGTTTGGGTCACTATGTGACTCACGCGTTTGCTGCAGCCAGTGATGGCTGGATGTGCTCTGCGGCCTTATTTAAGTCACATGTCATGAAATATCAGTCAACTGGGAAGCTCAGAGCACCTACTTAATTGAATTTTGTGATTAACATTTTAGTAACCATTCCCTAGCCTTAATAAGTTAGAAATACAAAACACAACTGAATACTTAAATATTTCAGTCTCACAACTGAGACTCTAAATTAGAATATTTAGAGTCTCCCAGGTTCTCAAGGACATAATTTTGAGTCTTAGCATTTACGGGAATACCTTGTTTTATTGCACTTCATAGATACTGCTTTTTGTGTTTCTAAGAAATTAAAGGTCTGTGGCAATTCAAAATTGTGCAAATATATAGGCACCATTTTCACTAGCATGTGATCACTTTGGGTCTCTGCGTTACATTTCCATGATCCTCACAAACTTTTTAATTATTGCATCAGTCATGGTGACCTGTGATCAAAGATTTTACATGTCACTATAGTAATTGTTTTGGGATGCTGTATGAAATGGCAAACTTAATTGATAAATGGTGCATGTTTTGACTGCTCCACTGACAGGCTGTTCTCCATCTTTCTCTCTCTTCTTGTTCTACCCTCCTGCCCCTGAGACATAACAGTACTGAAATCAGGCCAAATAATAACCCTACAAAGGTCTCTAAGTGTTCAGGTGAACAGAAGAGACCTATATTGCTCAATTTAAATGAAAAGTGACAAGCAATTGAGCTGAGTGAGGAAGGCAGGTAGAAAGCTGAGCCGTACCAGGCTTCTTACATCAACCAGCCAAGGTGTGAATGTAGAGGAAATGTTCTTGAAGGAGATTAACAGCGTGACTCCAGTGAATACATGACAGATAAAAAGCAAAACATCCTTGTTGCTGATACGGAGAAAGTTTGAGTGGTCTGGACAGAAGATGAAATCAGCCACGACATTCCCTTCAATCAAAGCCTAATCCAGAATGAGCCCCTAACTTTCTTCAATTCTATGAAGGCTAAAAAAGGTGAGAAAGCTGAAGAAAAAAAGTTGGACGCTAGCAGAGACTGGTTCCTGAGGTTTAAGGAAGGAAGCCTGCCCCGTGACATTAAAATACTAGGCAAAGCTGCAGGTGCTATGATAGAAATGGCAGAGATCTCAGTGAGATTATTTATTCAAGTGGCTAAACTAAACAATAGATTTTCATTGTACGCAAACTGGCCTTCTTTTGCTAGAATATGCATCTAAGACTTTCACTGCTAAAGAAGAAAAATTAATGCTTGGCTGTAAGGCTTCAAAGGACAAGCTGGCTCTTTATTTGGAGGCTAGTACAGCTGGTAACTTTAAAGTGTAGCCAATACTCACTATACTAAAATCCTAGGGGGCTTTTGAATTATGCTAAGTGTACTCTTCTTATGTTGTATAAGTGGAACAATGAGGCTTAAATGGCAGCATATCTGTTAGCAGCATGGTTTACTGAATATTTTAAGCCCACTTTGAGACTTACTAAGAAAAAAAAAAAAAAAAGATTCCTTTCAAAACAGTACTGCCCATTGGCAACACACCTAATCACCCACAAGTGCTCAGGAAGAAGCACAAGCAGACTCACATTGTTTTCATGTTTCAGACACAACAGTCTCCTTGCAGATCATGGATCAACGAGGAATTTTGACATTCAAGCTTTGTTATTTAACAAACGCATTTCTTAAGGCTATAGCTACCATAGATAGTGATTCCTCTTGGCAAAACACTGAATTCCTTCTGGAGAGGATTCACCGTTCTAGATGAATAGTGACATTTGTGACTCATGGTAGTGCAAATATCAATGCTAGCAGGAGTTTGACAGAAGTTGATTCCAAGCCCATGGATTGGGAGGTCCAAGACAGCAGGGGAGGAAGTCACTGCAGAAGTGGTGGACACAGCAGGGTAACGAGAATGAGAAGTGGAGCCTGACGACGTGACTGAATCGCTGTGATAAAACTAGAAGGCCCAAGGAATTGCTTCTCACAGCTGAGAAGAAAAGCCATTTTTTGAGATGACAATAGTTTTACCCAGTGAAGATGCTGTGAACATTGTTTAAATGACAACAAAGGACTTAGGATGTGATACAAACTTAGCTAATAAAGCAGCATCAAATTTTGAGAGGATCAACTCCAATTTTGAAAGAATGTCTACTGTGGGTAACCTGCTACAGACAGCATCACATACTACAGACACATCTGTTGTGGATCCACGCAGAGAACTTCATTGTCTTATTTTAAGAAATTGCCACAATTGCCCCATCCTTCAGCAGCCACCATCCTGTTCAGTTACCAGCCATAGAGTGGACGAAAGACCCTCTACCAGCAAGATTATGACTCCCTGAACTCTCAGAGGATCACTAGCATGTCTAAGTAATGGAGTGATTTTTATTTAAGGTGTTTACATTGCTTACTTAGACAGAATCTCACTGTACACTTTAGTAACCACAGTGTATTGTAAACATAACTTTATATGCGCTGGGAAACCAAAAATTAGTTTGATTCACTTTATTCCAAAAATCACCTTATTACAGTGATCTAGAACCATCAGGCAATATCTCTAAGGCATGCTTTAGTTATTTCATGCTGTAGGATATCTGGAAAATATATTTGAACATCAGAAAAGCTAGAGGCAGGATGAAGTACTCTCAGAACAGATAATCAGGGTGCTTTAGGTCCTGAAAATAGCTGGGCTGATCAAGAAGGCTGGCTCCCCTGGACATGAGAAGGCAGGCTCGGGGGGTCAGTTAAGTTGAGAACAACGTGTTGGCATCACTGGTCCGCTGACCGCTGCGCTCACTTGCTCACTCGGGGATGCATCTTAGGACCTTTTCCCTTATGCCCCTTCGCATTTCTTTCACACTGTGGCAGCATTCTAATGTTTAATATTCATTTCTTGCTATGTTCTCTCAAAACAAAAGGTATTTCTGCCCTCATGTGTTTTAAATTTAGATAAGAGTTGCACTAAATAACTTATTCTTTCTCCTCAGCACTGTGTCCTTGTGGTCTATATATATTGCTGTTATAAACTACTCTGCCGTTTGTAACACGTGCATGCTTCTTCACAAGGTTCATTCATCGCATTCCACCATTCCTCTCTGCACGTGGAAAGCCTCTGGGTTTCCATGTAAGCCTCTCTTTTCTGCCAGTGCTCTGCTAATGTAGGTAACTTGAAGGGAATATTCTTTTTCTGTCTCAGATAGATCCATATATGAATTTGGGGGGTATAAATTCAGGTGCTTAATGGTCTTCAAAGAGCGTGTATGAAGAGCTGTATGTGTGAACGTCTGCCTGACTGACAACCCACAGCACCTAGAACAGCGTGTAGCACGAAGGACATCGTGCTCGCAATGCACTTCATCCTGTCTGCAGACTGTCCAACACCTAATGCTCACTGAAAAGATGATCTAATGAGGAAATAAATACAGAATGAGTCAGTATCCTCACCTTGGGAGCTGACCTCCTAGAAGTGTGAGATAGGAAATAACAGGTAAATATAAAGGCAAACAAGTGATCAGAACTATAAAGAAAAAATAAGAACATGGAGAAAGAGAGTGACAGATGCTGCCTACAGTGTGGGGCATGGGAGGTCCATGTGTCCAGGTGATATTTGATCACAAACTGGGATAAAGTAAGAACAGGAGGCACCTGCGTACCCAGGGCAGAGGCTTCAGAGACAGAGGGGAAAGCACACGGACAGGGCAGTCAGTCCAGTTCTCTCGGTGTGCTGAAGAAACAGCACCGTGGAGCTGGCTTAACAAAGCAAGCAGAGAGTAACTGGAAACTCTGACCACGCAGGGAACTGGACGCCAGGAGAAAGATGCTAGGTTTTCATTCACTGGAGTATTTGAAAAGAGAAGCCTCATCATCCAGTGGGTTTGAAAGGCACTGCTGCGACCACTGTGTGGAGGACAGACTGGAAGGGAGGCTTCCAGTGAGAGCCAGGGGGCAGGCGAGCAGCAAGACCTGTTTCCAGCTGAGAGACATTTGTGCAAAGAGCAACGGTGAGGGAGTTGAAGAAACAAGTGCATTCGGGACACAGCTTAAAAGTAAACCTGATGAGATTTGCTGTTGGAATTGATGGGAGAACTTGGTTGAAGATAATCCCAAAATTTTAGCCTAAGCGGGTAAATAGATGTGTCATTTACTGTGACAGGAAAGGTGGATAAAGAGCAGATTTGAGGTGGAAGTGAGACCAGGAACTTCCCTTTGGATTAGTGAAGGAGGCAGTTAGATCCGTGAGTTAGATGCATCAGCACCAGGAGCAGAGTCTGAGTTCAGACTTACACAGCGTCTCCATGTAACCGAGACCCCAGAGGGTGTCAGTGCCTGATCACAACAGAGAACACAGATCCTGCATATAATGTTTTTCACATATATACATGTCTGGGATAAAGTTTAATTTATAAATTAGGCATGCTATAAATTAAAAACTAGTAATAAAATATTACAATTATAACAATATACCATAAAGAAGGTTATTTGACTATGGTTTCTCTCTCTCTCAAAATATTTTCTCAGACTGTGCTGCAGGTGGCAGGAACCAAGGACCGTGAAACCACAGATAAGAGGAGACGGCCGTACTGCTGTGTGCATTTGAGGGCCGCTAGCATATGCAAATAAACTGTCATCTGTGGGAGCAGACGAGGTCACCTGGGTGTGAGTGGGACAGAGGTGACTGGAGTGCCCTGGCACACTCTGAGGTTTAGAGTGCAAAGAAGGAGGATTTAGCAAAGGAGAACAAAAAGGATCAACCAACAAAAAAACAAAACACAAAGGAAAAAAGATGAAACAAAAATATACAAAATACGTGCTAGGAAAGTATGATATTCAGGAAGTCAAGTAATAAATGTCAAATAAGGGAAAAAAGAGGAAAAGAAAGAAAAGGAAGGGAAGGGAAGAGAAGGGAAAATAACATTAAAAAAAAAAAAAAAGAAGGTGTTACAGGCTGGATTGCAGCCCACGAAAATTCCTATGCTGATGTCCGAACCCCAGTTCCTCAGAATGTGACTACATTGTACATAAGGGCTTTAGAATGAGGCCATTCGGCTGGGCGCTAATTCAATATAACTGCTGTCCTCATACTAACAGGAAAGACAGGGGCACAGATAGGTCCAGGGGAAAGATATGTGAAGACAAAGGAAGCAGCAGCCATTTACCAGACAAGGAGAGCAGCCTCTTAGAAGCCGACCCGCCAATGCCGCCGTCTCGACCGCCTCCCCTCCGGAATCGTGAGCACATGAATGTCTGTTGTGGGAGCCACTTGGTTTGTGGGACTTCGCTGGGGCAGCCCTGAGCAAACTAATATACTCGGCCATTGTATCTGTTATGTGAAGGTCCCTGGAGACCTTCAAATGAGCACTATCAGTGGACAAGAGGGAACCAAAGTTTGACCTGAGTTTATGATCCCAGCAAAAAGAAGGCAGACTTAGTTACACACTAAGAAGTGCTCCAGAAAATAGAATGTGGAAATCTATTTTCTAAGTGTCTCACTGTTGAATGGACTGTCGGGCGGGACAGCAGATCTCTCTGATCAAGACAGAGCAGAGACAGTTTATTGTGTCATTAATTCATTTTTTATCCTAAAATTCAGATTTTCTGATGAAGATAATTAGGGAAGGAAAATTTAAAATAATCAGTTATTATTTCTGTTGCCTTTTAATTCACCAAAAGTGAAGACTAGGAGGAATGATATAATGTTCTATGTACTCAAATGTTCTAGTTAGTTGGGCTCTGATAATTATTTTACTTTACGTGGAAAGCAGGAGAAATTTCAAATTGAGATAACTTCATACTGGTTCATTTGCAGGCTTGAAAAGGTTAATTTCTAATTCATGTTCTTTAGATGCCAAGGGTCCACTCTGGCAAAAAAAAAAAACATTTATCTTTAAAACTATGGCTGAAGAGCATCGCCTATGCTGATGTATCGAGTAATAATCTAGAATCAGTACTACTTTGTGATCAGTTCATTGGTTTTAATAAGCCACATTTGTTAGCACCACAGTTTTTAGAAGTAGGTTACAGAAACTCGGTTACTCTGTTTTGCCCCATAGGTCTGGAGTGTGCCATGTGCCGGGAAAGCCTCCGGAGGTCGCAGGATAATGGTGCTCTTTGTTCCCGTGGCTGACCACTCTCAGTGGACTGCTTTGAGTCAATCAGAGAGAATGTTCTCTTTCTCAGTGGGATTCAAACTAATAACATACTTCTCTGCCTGTTCCTGGCAAATGATATGATGATAATGAAAATAATAACAACTCTAAAATCTTAACTAGCACTTCATGTTTGCAGAACACTTTCATAAATCTTACATGGGGAAGAGTGGACTGTCCCGGTACTCAGAGCAGAGAACAGAGACCTGATATTAGAAACTGTTTCAGACTCACCTCGCCCTGAGTTGTCTTCCTTTGAAGCCCAGGACAGTGCTTCGGCAGCTCTCTAATGGGTTGGCTTTCTCCCTATAGAGAGGGCCGTTTAGTGTGGCCTGCTTACCCGTTCGTCTCAGAGCACTTTACAGTCCTTTTAGCACCAGGGTGTGATTTGAGAAACTGAGCTGGGAGTCTTCGGACTTCGTGTACTCTCGGTGGAGCTGGTTCGTGGAGCAGAGCTCCTGGGGATCTCAGGAACATCTCAGTAGGTGGGCATCAGTTCCACGTGAGGATGTGTCAATCACTGATTGGCCCGTGACCCAAAGGCTCCCGATGTCATTGGAGAGATGCTGGACTCTGAACTGGGAGTGCAAGGCGAACGTGAGGGTAGGTTCCTCCAGCTCTGCTGCTCAACCCAGACTCCCACCACCTCCACTGTCTTGTTCTGGAACATACGTGGTGATGGTACGTGTGAAAGACTACAGGGAGAGGGCTGTAGAATACTGTGGCCATTTGAAGGGCCCCAGAGGACCTTTAACTTATGTCAGTAGTCACCAGAGGTAACTTCTGGGGCTGGGCTGGAGATGATACACCCCCTATTTGACTAATTGAGGACTTCCATAAAAGTTTCCTAATGTCTTAACTCAACTGGTCTCTGGAATCTCATGGATGTCACGGTGATAAGAAGGCTGGGGAATAGGAAGAGTCACATGCCACCGAAACCTCATCTCCTTCTAAAAACAGGTTATTGCTCAAAACAAGACCTGTCATCACTACGTCTGACAGTCTTTCTGTGAGCAATTGTGCTTTCCTTGGCAGCGTGGCAGAGGTGAAGCTCACTCAGAGGGCAAGGAAGCACTTTGCTCAGGGCAGTCTTCCAGGTGGGGTAGAAGGATATTCAGTGTGGAGCTTTGGAGTCAGAAACCCAGATTCCAGTCCAACTCCCTAGTTACCAACTGAATAATTTATCTATGTATAAAATATTTATATAAACAAAGCCTCAGTTCTAGCTTCAAAGTGAGGAGAGTGATGAGACAAAATATTTGTAGACTGTTGTAGAGCAGTGATTAATATATAATTGAAACTTAAATCTAGATTTTTTTTCTTGTTCTTTATTTAGATCACATTTTGTGAAAATCCAGTAAGAGGAAGAACAGCTACAGATTCTGTAAAAACTGAGAGGAGCAAAGAAGGATGATTTATAAAAATGTGCCTACTCAGAAACTCTGTGGGAGGAAGTAACCTTCAACATTATCCACAGACTTTCTGAGTTTGAAATTTGTTATAACCATTTTTTTTTTTTTTTTGCCCTTTTCTGTCCTCTTGGAATCTGTAACTATTCTTTCTCTGAATGAATTTGCACAAAAAGTTATCCACACAATCTAATCACAACTATTGCAGGGTGATGATGTCTCAAGTCTACTGATTTGAAAAAATGTTCCCAGCCAGAGCCAGACCCCAGACCATTGGGGAAGGGGATGAAATGAATGTAGCCCCATGAAAATTATGTGTATTGTAGAATTTTCCTGCTCCAGGCTCATACTTCGTACTACCTACCTACTGTGTGCTTGCATGAGATGATAAATAATGTGACACATTAGACTCTTACATGCTACACAACCATTCGTAAAGCTATTCTCACTTGTACTTTTTCACTAAATATTCTCAAGAAGTTGCTTGGGTAGTCAAGGCAAATAGTATCAATGTCCTCATCTTAGATAAATAAACCTAGTCTCCCAACATCAAAGCCAAGTGTAAATGTTGGAAATAGGATCCAAATTCAGGTCCAGCTGATGGTCGAGTTTAATCTTTTTTCCACTTTGCTGAGTTACTTCAGAGTAAGTTAAATCCCCTAAATTTTTTCTCCTCACATGAATTACTGTTAAGTTAGGTTTCCCTCACTCAGAATTTGTGCAGGAAAATTTGGAACCTAAGTTTAAATTCAGAATATCTAAATTTCATCTTGATAATTTTGAACATCGTTGCAGTCTAGGAATATCTTTGGTTCTTGGGTCCCAAGTATTTCTTTTATCCTTCCCAGCCTTTTGGTATCTAGAGATTTGACAAGAATATCAGTCCTGCTCTAAACCAGTCACTGAAAGTGTTATTCCATAGTAAGACAAATCCTTCCCTGTTACCTGGATATTATCATCTTCTTTTCTAAGAACTGACAAGGCAGCTGCTGGATGATCCATGCATTCCCTCTCTGCTCCTTGCATTTCCATCCACGCATTCCCTATCCCTGCTCAGGATTACACCTTCATTTTGCTAGGGATGCATAACAAAACATCCCAGGTGGGAGGCGTAGCCGACAGACATTATTTCCTTGCAGTTCTGGAGACCAGTGCATCACAATGCTGGAGTCATTCCCGGGCTGGGCCTCTCCCCTTGGCTCCTTCGTGGCTGTTTTCTCCCTGTGTGTTACTCTGGGTTCCCTTTGTGTGAGTTTGTGTCTCCAGCTCCTCTTCTCAGAAAGGTAACAGTAATGTTGGATCAGGCCTCACCTATATTACTTCATTTACCCTAATTACCTCTAAAAGCCTCATCTTTTTCAGTCACATTCTGAGGTACTAGCTATTAGAACTGCAACATATGAAATTGAGGAGACATAATTCAGCCCTTTTATCCTCTGTGGTAGGCGGTCTCAAAGGTGGCCCAAGAATCTGCAGCCTCTGAAATCTGTTCCTCTTGGTGTATAGGCTAGACCTGGTGATTTACTTCTAATGAAAAGAATATGGCAAAATGGTTATTGGTCATTTCTGGGTTAGCAAAAAAAACTGTGGTTTCTCCTTCAGGATCCCTTTCTTCCTCTAAGGAAGGTCAGAGCCGTGTTGTAAGTTGCCCCCCAGGGATGTTCACAAGGCAAGGAAGTGGGGCCTCCAGCCCACAGCCAGCAGGACTGAGGCCGAGCCACACAATTTGGAAGGGGATCCCATTTGAGTCAAACCTTGCAGTGATGGCAGCTCAGGCAGACAACTTGCTAGTAGTCTCTTTAGAGACCTTGAGCCACCCATAGAAGCTGAGATTAAGAAGTATTTGCTGTTTTAAACCGTTGAAGTTGAGGATCATCTGTTACCCAGCAGTGGACAACTAAGACATCCTGTCTCGTCTCTCACACACACCACCACAAGCGCCTTCTCATCTTCTCTCTGCCCACAGGCTCACCCTAATATATCCTCCATAAATGTTAGAATCATCCTTCAGGTTAAATTGGGTGACTTTACAACATTAAAAAACTCATAATTATCTGTTGATTAAACTTCAGACTTAGTATGGCTCTTCAAAATCCGTTCTCAGTCTAATCTGCAGTGACAGCTTCTATGACGTTCTTTGCAAACGATACCGTACTCCGCCAGATCATAACAAGTCATTTTTTAAAAATTTATGTTAAGTTCTCAGTTGGAGAAATGATACATATCTTCTCCTCCCATAAAAAATCTTATCTTTCAAGGAAAATGTCAAATACCCCATTCTTACAAATGGTCCCCAGTTAACTCCCATGAAAACACATCTCCCCTCCTTTCCATCTTCTCCTACGTGCCCATTGGATCTCATCTATTTTAATTTGCCTTATTTTACAGGCTAGGATCTCTCTACATGTTTGCCTGTGAAGACTCATCTGAAGAGAACAATTCTATCTTAATCATCTTATTATCTTCTCATACCCACGAGTGTATTTTGCTCATGGTAAGTGCTCACCAGAAAGCAGTACATTGACCTAATTGCTTCTAAAATAGATTGGTCTACTCTTTGATTTCTGGAGGAAAATGTTACAACATCTCATCACTCAACTGTTTTATACCTAAACTTGAACTTCTTCTCACCCTACTAAGCATAAGGTTTATTTTTTTACTCCAACCAGCGTGAGCATTAGGTGAAGTCAAATGGAAAGAGGTTTGTATATTGAAAATGTGGGAGAAAGATCACAAGACAGAAAGACATTCTAAATTCTCTCAAAATCAGCATGGTGGTGGGGGAAAAGTTAAAATAGTAGAAAGATACTCAACATGAGATAAACCTGGGTGCAAATATCAGGTCAATCCTTTTAACTTCAGGCCGTTTGGCTTCAATTTATTCAACTGGAAAATAATAATAATAATGTTCTCCACATCAGGTTGGTTTTGAATTGAAATGAGACACTTCACAATTACAGATACTCCTTCACTCCATCACCCTGCAAGGTCTTGGTACTTCATTTCACTTCTGATTGCTCCAAATCCCTTTCAACAACAACCAAAGAGGTCTAAGAAACAGGCAAAAAATAAAAGACAGGGAAAGAAAGATTGTGAGAACAAGTGAACAGAAGAGGCATGATTCAAAAAAAAAGGGAAAAGGACAGAATGATGTATTCACAGAGTTGCTGCCTGATTTGATCATTTCACTCTCCCCCGAGTGATACGGAAACACTTCAGAGAAATGGAGAGTTACCCCCAGAAACAACTCCACGTAGAGAAGCTGTGCCAGCAAAGTAAGTAAACTGGCATTAAATCTTTGTTATGACCCATCTTGGTTTCAGAAAACCCACCGTAACTATTTTAAAACAATCTGGAATGGTGGGTTTATTCTGCCAGCTAATTTCCTTCACTTCATGGAGACGTTAAATCAATGTAGTACACACCACATCACACAGCTTCGTTTCTGTAATTTTCAAGAAAATATCCCAAGCTCTTTACTTTAAGGGGCCCCAGAGAAGCATTGCAAGCTTATCTCCCCCATAAAGACTGATTGAGCTTGGTACCCTGAAGTTGCACAGTTCTCAAGAGAGCAAATCACCAGGGCTCTGGCGTCTAGATTGAGAACTATGAAGAGTTGACTTGTGCTGTGGTTTTACACTTTCCAGCCCGTCTTACTCCATCTTTCCTGGCACATGCCTCACTATACTACGGAATTATTGCTCTTTTTTTCACTCTACCATCAGATTTTTTTTTTTCCCAGATAAAATAAACCATTCTGTTTAAATGGCATATTCTACTCTAAAAATGGAAATCTCAGAGAAATATGCCATTTGAAGAATCATAAAATTGACATTTTTTAAAAAACTCATTTATCCTGCCATAAGTACAAAATCTTCAAGATGATCATGGTAAAAAGTGCTCTGTCTCATAAATGAAATAGCATAGTTACCTTTTTTAAATGGATGACAAGATTAAACAACATATAAACCAGAAACAGATATTTCATGGAGAACTTTAGAAAAGAGCTATAACTTCCAATTCTAAACCTATTATCTTTCATCAAGAGACATCATAACTCGGGGCTATCTCATCTCTAAAGACCAAAAGCTGTCTGGCCTGCATCCTGCCAATACCACTGACACTCCTGACAGCAAGAGGAGCCAGCCTGAGATGGGCCAGTCGGAGGAAGGCCGATGAGTTCTAAGGTCCAAGAAGACAGTCTTCCCACACATGACTTGAAGACTATCCTAAGACAGACAACGAAACAGTGTTAATGTAGCTCTGGAGACAAACAGCTTTCTCAGAAGAAGCAATTGTTTCCTTCTGTCCTCTATATTCCAGCCTTATGCCAACGGAATTCCGTCAAGTATTCAGAACTTTGGTACTCAATAATTTCTATTCCTAATCCATATTCTTGCCTTCTATAAAAAAATGCAAAGTTTGCAATAGGACTTAATTCAAAGTTGTGTACAAGAGGAATATACCTAAAATATTAAAATGTTGAAATACATTTTTACTGCTGAAAAAGGACTCCTATTCTTCCCTCCAGAGTGGTCCCATCCCCAGGAAGCTCCAAATTTCCCCAAGTCTGTGTCTAAGAGGTTAATGGCTGGGGTTGCAGGGGGATGTGCCCTGCTCCAGGACCCTGTGACTGGTGCCCTTCCTGATTGATGGTTTCTTGGCTTTTATAGCTAAGTGTGTTAGATCCTGTTTAAAGGACCTCAGAAGATAATGGAAATGAATTAGGTGGGTGAGTGTAACACAGTAAGAGGTAATGGGGAATGTGGGAAGTCAGAGAGTTCCAACCGCTGGCAAAAGTGGTTGCTATGTTGTTATGGAAGACTATTGCCATGTGGGCATGTAGGCATGCTTTAAATGCTTTATCTTCTAATGCAATATTGCACAAGAAGCTAGAAATTGTGATATTGAGAAATCTCACAACATTTTAACCCTGAAAATTAATATAGACAGTTGAAAAATATCGTACGAGTCAAAGCAAATCAGATTTGGTGGATGAGCAATGAGTTTACAACCTCTATTTCAGACATCTGGAGTTTTCATGGCATTGTCAGTCTTTTTTTTTTTTTTTTTTTAATTGTCACCCTTGAAGCAAGTGAGAAGAAAAAATATGGTACTCTCCACAATATAATTCTAAGTCATTTCAAATCAGAACCTTGCAACACCTGAAATTGTTAATCATATCAAACTGTTTTTTTGTTTTGTATTTTAAATTTTGCCAAGTGTTATAAAGTGCTTGTCTCAGGCAGGGTATTATTTAGTGCTTTTTACAACTGAAGAAAATGGATCCAGAAAGATTATGGAAATCACCTAACATCTCCCAAATACATGGCAGGCCCAGCTCCTAAATTGAGCCCTAGTGGAGTTATGCCTTTAAAACTTTATCTTTTTTTCTTTTCTTTTTTTCTTTGTTTCTAACAAACTTATGAAAAAATGCTCATCATCTCTAATTATCAGAGAAATGCAAATCAAAACTACCCTGAGATATCAATCACCTAACCCCAGTGAGAATGGCCTACATCACAAAATCTCAAAACTGCAGATGCTGTTTTGTGGAGAGAGGGGACGCTTTACACTGCTAGTGAACTGCAAACTAATACAACCCTTTTTGGAAGGAAGTATGGAGAATCTTCACAGAACTCAAATTAGACCTCCCATTTGATCCTGAAATCCCATTATTAGGCATCTACCCAGAAGAAAAAAAGTTATTTTATCATAAGGACATTTGCACTAGACTGTTTACTGCAGTTCAATTTACAATTGCCAAATTGTAGAAACAACCTAACTGCCCAGCAACCCCAGGAATAGATCAATAAGCTGTGGTATGTGTACACCCATGGAATACTATGCAGCCACTAAAAAAGATGATGACTATACATCTTTTGTATTAATTAGGATAGTTGAAAATATATTATTCTTAGTAAAGCATAACAAGAATGGAGAAGCAAGAATCCAGTGTACTCCTGCTAGTACATGGTGGGGTGAGGGAGAATGGGGGAGGGGAGAGGGGGAGAAAGGGAGGGGTGAGGTACCATGGTGTGTGACACACCTCTTAGGGGTGGGACACTATTAATAGAGGGGCTTCACCCACCAAATACAAGCAGTGTAACCTGGCTCATTGTGATTCCCCAACAATAAGAAGAAGAAAAAAAAAGACAATCCTGGGAACAATAGCAATTATCCATTTCTACAAAACTAATTTTAAAATTAGTCATGTGCGATAGCATACACCTGTCATTCCAATTACTCAGGAGACTGAGGCAGGGGAATTGTTTGAGCCCAGGACTTTAAGACAGTAGTGAGCTAGGATGATGCCACTTCACTCCAGCCTGGGTGACAAAGCAAGATTCCAGCTATAAAATAAATGAATAAAGTAACTGCTGATAAAAGAGGACTTAATTCTGTCATTTTTCTCTTTTTTTCCCCATAATCTTTGCAGTGCTTTTGTCCCTAATTTCTCACATTACTGCCTGATTTCGTGATTAGTTTATCTTTTGCGTTGAAACATTTAAGTTCCTTTCTCTTTTCTTTTTGTGTGTATATCTTATGGCTATTTTCTTTGTGGTTACCATGGGGATTCCATTTGACATCCTGAAGTCATAGCACTCTAATTTGAATTTATACCAGCTTAACTTTAATACCAAAAACTTTGGTTGTTGACATCTCCGTCCCCGCTTCCTTTAGTTGTTGTCATGAGATTACATCTTTATACATTGTGTATCCAAAAACATAAACTAATAGTTTTTCAAATGCATTTGTCTCTTATGTAGAAAATGGGCTGTAGAGTTACAATCAAAAATTATAATATTAGCATTTATACTAATAAGCGTTTTAGAATATCGTTCTCTCAAATTACAAAGAAAAGAATAAGTGGAATTGTGACCGTTACAGCAGCACTAGTTTTTGTAGTTTCCCACATACTGCAGTGTTTTGGGGTTTTTTTGTTTTTTTTTTTCTCAACTTTATTGCGTCAAGCAGCCACTTATATAGAGCATGGGGAAGGGGCGAGGAAAGAAGGCGGGGGAAGAGGTGCGTGACAGGGTTGGGCCAATGGCATGGTACCACGTTGGCTGTATCTAGGTAGAGGCAGTTTCAGGCTGGGCCTTGCTGAGTCATCGCTACACGGAAGTAGCTCGATGGATCTACTTCTAGTCAGGCTCGAGAAGTTGCATTAGGCCTCAGGCACATGGCAGGGCCCAACAATTCCCTCTTTTGTTTTTTGTATGGCGGATAAACATAGCCCCTGTCTTAGGTTGCCTGCTCTTGCACTTTCAGTCTTACCCGTCATGGGGATACAAATATCAATGGTTTGGTCCCTGTCTTAGGTTGACTGAATGCAGAGCGATCTTACCCGTCTTTGGGTACTATGAATGTAATCCACCAGGCAGCCTCTCCATATCCTGTCTTAGGTTGTCCCAGCTTTGGGAATCTTACCCGTCATTGGTGCTATGGAGGGCAGTGAAGAATAATAGTTAGATTCTTGGTTAATGAGCCAGTGATATTGGACCTCGACCTGATTTAACTGCCTCTAACCTTTTTTTTTGGGATACAGGGCCCAAAGGTAAAGGGTAAATAAGGGTAGCAGGGGAAGAAGGTAGGGTGAAAAACAATGTAGGCCCGTCCACAGGGGATTTTCTAGATCCCATGGATTTTTAAAAAATACATTCAAGTCAAAGTTTTTAGAAGGCCTCTGTTTTTGATTTAAATCCACTTAATTGCCGTTAAGAAGTTGTCCTGGAAGTTAACATTGTCTGTGACCTCAAGGTGTTCTGAGGAATGTTTGTCCTCAAACTCTGTACCATAGATCCATATGAAGGTTTTCAGACGTGGCCTCATGGATTTGAAAATTTAATGCTTTTTGTATCTGATACTACGTTTCTTTATTTTCCTTATCCTCAACAAAATGTTTGTTTTCTCTTTTTCACAAATGATGCAGGTCCTTAAGAATATACGGTTTGGGGGACTGTCTCATATTCTGAACATCCATGGACAGAATTGAACAGAGCTTTTCTCCTTGTGCAACACGGTGGGTGTCCCATTAGTACACTGGAACATCTTCAGGGGAAGGTGGGTTTTGAGGGGAAGTAAAGTAAGTGAGGAGAGGACTAGAGAAAATTTGCAGTCACAGGGCTCATCTCCTGGGGTCATCTGCTCCTTAGTCCCATCCCACTGTCACCCTGCAGGAAAGTGGGTGCCTTTTTATTCTTAAAAGAAAGTCAGAAATTCATGTTTTAATATAAAATCTGCCAGTTATTTTAACATTGGCAGCTATAATCTCATTATATTTTTAATGTAGCACTGGCCACATTCAAAGGTGTGTGAGCAGCAGGGATCCAGCCTTGGGCCACCAGATCATGAAGCGTGTTCAGCAGAGCCAGGGCGAACATCTCACTGTCATGTTATTCAAGGACATGAACTTGTCACAGATCCATGCCAGCAGAGCTTAAAGTTTGGGAATCTACACGTAGAACTGAAGCAATAATTGAAGAAGGATTGTGCTTTTCCCTGGAAGTGTCCATTAATTTCACGTGTCATATTTCCCTTCCCAATACTGTAAGCACCCAATGGAGTCCTGGTTCCTGCTACTCAGTCATTTTGTCATTCAGCGAAAACAGCATGCTGGGTGCTTCTCTGGGGACTGGGAAAGGACAGTCAACAAAAAGGCCCAAATTCTCCACCTTCATAGAACTTAGCTTTTAATAGGGAAGGTAATATGACCACATCTGGGACAATAGGACTCGGGGCAGGTGCTGAATGGAAAGGGCTGATTGATGTCACCTGGTGCTGAGTGCAGTGTGGCCTGGCTCTGCCAGCTGCACAGTCCGCTGTTCCCTGATGCATTAAAATTGGAACCTTGATAGTCATTTTTAGAACAGCATTTTTGCCTACATGGAGCTATTCAATTCAACCTAAGTCAGATTGAATAGAAACCCTGGCACTTTTCCCACTTCGTCCCCGCCCGCACTTGGGAGCAGCACACACAGCCTTGATTGTTTCCATGAAAACCATTTACCAGACTAAACATCTCCCTTCAAAGAGTGATCATCCCTTAACCTGTCCTTTCAGGCTGAAGTCACTGGGAGATACTGAGGGGGCAGGCGTGTTATTTGACAAGTGTTACATCTGCTACAACAGGGAAGACGCAACCTTAAAGCTCACTGCGCTGTGCTGTTTTGAACCTGGCGTGCCGGCGTGATGGCATGAGGGGTAACAGGAAATCTGATAGCTCGGAGCTGAAACACAAGGATGTGCAGACAGCAAAACAGCAAAGCCGTTATGGGCTGTGATTATGATCGTAACCCTGACACGAGACTCAGACACCCATTTTGCCCCAGAGATGCGCGTACACAGCACAGGAGTTCCCGAGCTGCTTTGCAGCTGAGAGAACTAAGACCTATTTCTGCATTCAGAATGAGGAATGAGTCTTCCTCGCACCCCCCAAACTGTCCTTGCAGAAATAACAGCATGCAGGAATTCACAGAGTAGAATAAGGAGCCAAAAAGTGTGTCCTTACCGAAAGGAATTCAGTAAGGTGCTGGTAAGAGCCCGTCTTCCTTCCTCACTGACAATACCAGAAGTGTACATGGGACTGGGGTTCAGGTTTTAGCTCCATTTAAGCTACACAGACAGAAGGTAGTTTTACTGCTAGCCACGCCACGCTGGTTTCTTCCCCACTTGCCAAGAGGCTGCCCTGCTGTCAATTTCTCTGCAGAATCCCAGAGAGCCCATGGCACAGGAAGAGGCTTAGCAGGCATTTCCACCAAGAGGCTCGTTATACAGATGAGTGGGGAGAGGCCCAGGGGAGCCACGTGCTTTCCCCAAAGTCACCGGTCCAGTGTCTCCTCTGTTCCCAGCAGTGCACTGAGTAGTGGAACCCAGGGATGGCCGAGACCAGGGTCCCTGAAGAAGCAGGATGCTTTTTTACCACCTGGAGTGGGGTGATGGAGAAGCTGATGGGAGGCCACAGGGGAGTAACACTCGCTCCAGGGATGCTGATGACAGATCTGGTGCCCTCGGCTTGCACCAAAATTCTATTCTCCTTTTAAAATAATTATTATTTTTACTTAAGGAACCATTTACATTTACTAATCTATCTAACATAAGAGGTCAGACAATTAAGTTTGGGAACTTATCCTAGAAAAAAGTGCCACCTAACTCATTGCTGAATATCGCCACATGGCCAAGGGGAGGACTTTGAAGGTGGTTGGAGTGACCTTTCAGCAATGAGGTTATGTCGCACCTTTTTTAGGATGAGTTCGTGAACTTTATTGTCTGACCTCATACAATGACAGCTCTGATGGCCCTTCCAGACAGAGTTCCAAAACTGCTGTGACAGGTAGACGAGGTGCTGGCATTGGTGCATAGCTCCCTCAGGGGAAGACCTCGAAAGTGACCACAGGGACGTTTAGCAATGAGTATGTAGTAGCACTTTTTCTAGAATGAGTTTGTGAACTTAATTATCTGACCTCATAGATACTAAAAAGAAACAGAATATATAGGTTCTTGGAGTTTAGGGCATATCATTTAGAAGTTTATCTGTTGTGACTGACAGAAAATACAATTCAAACTTCTTAACAAAAAAATAATCATTTCTAAGTGTATTCTTATAATTTAAAAAGATGAAGATGTCTGCCTTCAGGCATGGCTTGATCCAGAAGCTCAAACTGTATCATCAGGACTCAGTTTCTTACCACCTCATGATTCTGCTTCTCTCTGAGTGGCCTTTGCTCTTGGACAGGCTTTCTTGGTAGCTGGGGGCTCCAGAGTCCCTCTGCATAGGACCACGTTTCACAGAAAGAGAGAGCTTCTCTTCTCCAGGAAACTTCACAAAATTTCTATGCCCGACTCTCTTTGGCCCAGACTGAGTCACACAGTCACCTCTGAATCAATACTTGTGACCAGAGGAATATGATTATCTGATCGGCCAGATCCAAACAGAGGCTGGAAGTGGGGACTATAATACCCAAATTCCTTTGGCTCAGAGTATGAGAGGGATAATTAACCCCAGAGGAAAACTGAGGTGATTGTCAGATGGGTGAAGAGATAAAAGAAACAAAAGAAACCCACCGAAATAGTCCAGAGAAAGCTGAGACTGCAGGGAAGCCCCTGGTGGGCGGTAGGGTTGAGGCGATGGGGTGGGGAGGAAGTCTCTAGGGCTCCTGTGGTCTATTCAGGAAAACGTGTATAATTTTAATTTCAAAGCATTAACCAGATTCAGCATTTTCCAGGATTAGTACACTAAAAAATGACACCAGCCAAACACCGGGCACTTTGGAAGTCAATTCCTATTGCTAGGTCGCTGACAAATTGCCAATATGCATGCAGCAGGCACTGTGACACCCCTCACATATTTATGCCGACTTCACAGGGGCAATAGATGCCATGGCGGGGACGCTGCCACATATTTCTTGGGAAGGTGCTCTGCGTGGCAGGCGCGTGCTGGCTTCCTGCCTCTCCGTCTCTATTTCCAGGCGTTGTCAGTAGTGATTTGAATAAAATCATAATTGCAACAGAAGCCTTTGTAACTTTACTGGAAGCAATGCACCCCACAGTATCTGCTGTGCCATCTTTATGTCTTTCTAGAATATTCTTCACTCCTTTCCAGGTGACGGATGATGTTCTGGATTGCTTTGTTTTCTCCCCTCACAGACGCCAGATGGGATGATGCAGATTAAGAGGTCGGAAATAGTCATGTTTACAGCTGAAGAGATGGTCATGCTGCATGTGGAGTCAGGCCCAGGTTTGCTTGTTGAATTATAATCCTTTTGAAACCCCTTCCTTCCTTCCTTCCTTCCTTCCTTCCTTCCTTCCTTCCTTCCTTCCTTCCTTCCTTCCTTCCTTCCTTCCTCTCTCTCTCTCTCTTTCTTTTTCTTTTCTTTTCTTTCTTTTTTTCGAGACAGAGTCTCACTGGGTAGAGTACTGTGTCATCATAGCTCACAGCAACTTCAAACTTTTGGGCTCAAGAGATACTCTTGCCTCAGCCTCCCGAGTAGCTGGGACTATAAGCACCTGTCATAACACCCGGATAATCTTTTAGTAGAGACGGTGTCTCACTCTGGCTCAGAGTGGTCTAGAATTCCTGAGCTCAAGCAATCCACCTGCCTTGGCCTCCGAAATGCTAGGATTACAGGTGCGAGCCATCGGGCCTGGCCTGAAATACTTTTGTGTATTCCGGGAGAAAGCTAGAATGGTTCTTATCTTCAGTTTCTCTTACGATGGAGAGAAGGGGTGAAAGAGAGAGAGAGGAAAACTAGAGCCCAACCATACAAAGCATATTTAAGTTCCCAGTTCCCACAAGATTCGAGATAAACAGCACTCGGGCATGAGTCACCACACCAGCAGCCCCAGACTAGCCCCCTCTCATGGATTCATCCTCCATGAAACAAAGACCTGCCTGTTGGACAGTTCTGGAGGTGATGGACCGACTGCAGGGCACGAGGCTGGGTGTGTATCCCCAGGCTGGAAAATCTGTTTTGCCTAATGGTGGCCTCCTCATGACCGATCACATGGGTCTGTGAGAGGTCTGGCCAAGGCTGGGCATGAGGAATTGGAGGATGAGGGTAACTGGCTCCGGGAGGGACAGAAGCCACGATAATCCTGGTCCTCTTCAAGACAGTCAAAAGGAGCAGACCAGGACCCATCCGTGCTCCCCACCCACAGCAGGGATACAGACCGGGAGTGACAGATGGGAAAACATAAAGGGAAAGAGGCCTGTGTACCAGTCAGAAGGAGGGGACCGCCAAGGACAATGCTTTCTCTGTAGTTCAAGCCACCACAAAATAAATAAAACAGGTCGGCTGTCTAGGTGAACCTGTACACCATGTATGTGTATGAACTTCCCAGCAGTACCATAAAAAATATATATCCCTCTTATGGAGGCACATCTGTCTCTGAGTGTTTCTGCTTTTACACAGGCCGTAGACTTGTTTGCTGGTGAGCTGGGGTTCCTGAGATGGTCTTGGGCATTGCCGGTAAGCTGGGGTTCCTGAGTTGGGCTTGGACACTGCCAGTGAGCTGGAGTTCCTGAGATGGGCTTGGACACCGCCGCTTGGACACTGCCAGTGAGCTGGGGTTCCTGAGATGGGCTTGGACACCGCCGGTGAGCTGGAGTTCCTGAGTTGGGCTTGGACACTGCCGGTGAGTGGGGGTTCCTGAGTTGAGCTTGGACACTGCTGGATTAGTACCTTTCCTCCCACACCCCTGACACCATTTTCATATCCTGAAGCTAAAACAGGGAGATGGCATTACATGCACCCCAGAAACTTCACGGAGGGGCTCCTGGGCCTGGCCTTGGATAAGAGAAGCAGGTAAAAGTTCATTCAACCAGTTTTCGGGGGAGGACACCCTCTCTGCTGGGACCTGGGCTAGGGCAGGGCATACTCAGATTCAAATGACCTTGAAGAGCTTTGGTCTGTTTGTAAACTTCTATGGGAACCACACCTTCAGGTGCTGTCACTAGGGCTGTTTTCAGGACAGTGTTGGTGAGTGCAAGGGAGGGATAGACCCGAGCTGAAAGAATGAAGTGGTGGCAAAAAAGGGGTGAACTGGGCTTGAATCCCTTAACAAATGATGACACCAGCGCTGACCCTGTGCCAGGCGTTGGCCCAAGCACTTTGCATCCACAAACCCATTTCATCTTTACCAGGTCACAAGGCAGGCACAGCTGCTATCCCAGGTGAGGACACTGAGGCACAGAGACAAGGCCTGGGCGGGGGGAGGCCCTGGAGTGAGTTCATCTTGCGTTCTGCCTTCTCAATGAGCTATTCTTTGGCTCCCTTACCTAAAACGTCAACTACCACCACCTCAACACATCCCACTTCCCTGCCTTAGTTTCTTTGCCTGAGCACTTGTGACCGTCATGCACACTATTTAATTCACTTATGTTTTATTCTCTTTTCCTCCCACTGAAACGAGGATATAGGAGGGGAGTGATTTTTGTTTTACTTTGTTTGGTGCTGTATCTCCAGGGGTGGCATATAGTTGGTGCTCGATAAACGAGTTAACAAATGAAATTGCAAACATAGATAATTCCCAAAGAGAACCGAGTAGCATGTACCTGTGGGAGAATCACTAATGTCAGGGTGGAAACTGAGGCTCATGGAAGAAAGCAGCACAGCTGGTGAGACACGCGCTCCCAGGTGCCAAGTCATTACCCCCTTGCCTCCTCTCCTTTCCCATGGAACCCTTCCCTCGCTGATAGGAGCAGTCTCATGGTGAGTTCTAGAACCAAAAGGACATTATTGAATGGGGTTTTCTTGCTGACTCAGCTGGTGGGGTCCCTTTTTCCCCCTCCCCTTCCTCATCTTTCTTTTCTAAAACGTGGACGTGATGGTTGGCACAGTCAGGGCCACCCTGTGAAGCGGAGGCAACCTTGGGGGTGGACACAGCATGTCAGAGATGTTAGAAGGGCACAGAGGGGGCCTCTGGGTGACGTGTCACTACTGTGTCACCAATGGGCTGCCTTCCTTGGGACGTCATTTTATGAAAGAAAAATGAACCCCTGGATGGTCTAAGCTACTGTTATTTTGGGTCTCCATGACTAGTAGTTGAAGGCTGTTTCTAATTCAAATGTTGGACACCACCAAGGCACTAGTTTTGCTTTCTTAGAGCACTCAGTGGTCATCCTGGGACACTTGTCTATGTGGACCATGCCGGATTCAAGAAACTACAGTGTTAACCTGATTGTGAAGCATTTTCCACCAACTGCCTGATTATTATAATGCACTTACTTTATGACCATCCCACTGCAATGAAGCTACAGCAAATGCACCCAGGCTTCAAAAACAAGAGTCATTACCCATACTGTGCTTATGCTGAAAATGACAGAACCCTGTAATCATCAATGATGACTCTGAAGTAGCCCAAGTTTCCCAAGGCCCAGGGCCTGATCCAAGGGTGCTTGAATCAAATCACACTAATAGTGACTTGATGTGCTCTGAATATTTGAAAACCAGCCACTTTCTTCTACCTTAAAGAGTTCTGGATTATGCCTTTCTAGAGGAAACTAAACTTGCTTGGTCCCCCCACCCCCACCCCGTTTCACATGTATTTATGGAAATTGATCCTCTCTGACACTCTCCATCCTCATTGTTAGTGGGTACCATGGCCTTAGTAAAATGTGACAGACGATTGGTTCAAGCTGGAGCAGCTGCCCTCCTGTGGGCCAATCAGAGCTCTTCCCTAGGATTTTAGAAATGGAACCGATGTGTCTCTTAGGGCACTGGAAACTGAACATGTATAAATTTGAGAGCTTTAGTTGGTCATGTTTCACTGCTCAAAATGAGAAACAGAAATCCAGAATGAAGAGGAAAAGGAGATTGAAATAAAAAGACAAAAAATGTTAGAGAGGAGGAGGAGGAGGAGGAGGAGGAGAAGGCAACCAATTAGACAACAAACTTCTTTGGTTCCTTGCCCCAGGATGGTTTCAGTGCCTGGGCCAGCTTTTGACTTCTACCAGATTCTCAAAGCTTCTAATAATTTTCTCTTTTTCATTTAGCTAGAGTCCATTTCTGTAATTGCAACCAAAACTTACCACATAAACCTCTAAGTAATCTTTCAGAATTTGAAGAATAGTCAGTGATTCATATGTAGTTTCCAAACCCATTATTCTAATCATCACTCAGTATTGTAAATAACCTATAACATGCCTCTAATAAGGACCCCCGTTTTGAAAAATTACTATGGGAAGTATGGGCAAAATGATTTCTCCTCTCCGGTAGGAGAGCTTTCCTCTTTCAGCTAAATCCAGCTCTATCAACAGTCTGTAGATCCCACCAACACCATCCCCAAAACACGCCTGCTTGCAAGCATTGAGCCTTCCTTGGAGGTATCTCTTTCCTGACAGACTTGAGCTTGTCTTAACACCCTCCTCCATGCCACTTTGTTGTCTTTCTCCCATTCTCACCTCCCTTCCCTGGACAAACTTATTAAAAGATCTGTCTGGACTTAACTGCGTTCACTGCTTCACCTCTAAACCCCTGACTAACAAACAGGCTGCAACTAACTTCTTCATCCATCATTCCACCAAAGTAACTGTCAACAACCTTGCCAAGGACCTCTGTGTTAGTACAAACCCTGGACTTTCTCTAGAACTTGACTTTCTTGATCCCTGTGGAGTGTTTCACGCTGAGGTCCAACCTCCTCCCTCTTAAGAAGCTTTCTTGTCTTTGTTTACATTTTTTAAAAACAAATTTATTGAGATGAAACTCACACAACATAAAATTACACAGTAACATTTTAAAGTGACTCAGTGGCATTTTGTACATTGACATTATCATACAACTACCACGTATACTTTTTTCCAGAAGATTCCATCACTCACTCCAGAGGAAATCGTTTCACCCATTAAAGAGTTCTGCCCATTTCCCACTCTTACTAGCCCTGGCAACTACCAATTCGTGCTGTCTTTAAAAATTTATCTATTCTGGATATTTCATATGAATGGAATTATATATGTAACCTCTTGTGTCATCTTCTTTTACTCAGCCTATTGTTTTGGAGGGTCATCCATGTTATAGCATGTGTTAGTATGCCATTGCTTTTCATGGCTGAATACTATTCCACCATACAGTTAAGGTATACTTTGTTTATCCATTCAGCTGTTGATGAGCATTTGGGCTGTTTCTTTTTCTGAGATATTATGAACAGTGGCTCTAGCAACATGTGTGTTACATGGACTTGTTAAATACCCAATTTCAATTATTTAGGGTATATACCTAGAAGTGGAATTTGGGAGCCATATAATCATTTTCTGTTTAACTTTTAGAGGAACTGCCTCTTCTTCATAGGGGATGAACAATTTTACATTTTACCAGCCATGTACGATGAGTTCCAGTTTCTCCACATCTTTGCCAACATTTCTTCTTTTTTTTTTTAACTATGACTATTTCAGTAGGTGTGAAGTTGTATCTCATTGTGGTTTTGTTTTGCATTTCACTAATGACTACTCTTTTTTTTTTTTTTTTTTTTTTGGCCAGGGCTGGGTTTGAACCTACCACCTCTGGTATGTGGGGCTGGTGCCCTACTCCTTTGAGCCACAGGTGCCTCCCATGACTACTCATTTTTCTAATTTGATGCTGAACATCTTTTCATGTTCTTATTGTTCATTTTCCTATCTTCTCTACAGAAACACCTATCAAGTTCTTCTCCTAGTTTAAAAAAACAAGTCATTTTTCTTTCTGTTGTTACAAGAGTTCTTTGCATATTCTGGATATGAGACCCTAATTAGATATATGGTCTGCAAATCTTTCCCTCCATTCTGTAGGTTGTCTTTTCACTTGTTTGATTATGTCCTTTGATGTACAAAAGTTTCTAACTCTGAAGAAGTCTAATTTATATTGTTTCCTCTAATTTTGGGGTTATATGTAAGAATCCATTGCTAAATCTAAGCTCATGAAATTTTACTTCTGTGTTTTCTTCTAAGAATTCTGGGGTTTTAGCTCTTATATGTATGTTGTTAGTTTTGAGTTAATTTGCCTATCTGGTTTGAAGTGGGGATTCAACTTAACTCTTGTGCAGCTAGATATCTAATTTTCCCAGCATCGTTGGTTAGAGAAACAATTCTTTCCCCGTTGAATGATCTTGGCACACTTGTCAAAAATCAGTTGGCCAAAGGTATAATTGAGATAGATTTTTGCCTTGGTTTTGGTGACTCTTGCCACTTTCTCTATATTCCCTACACAGGCCCGACCTCTCTTACCCACCCATTAAAGCTCAGTCTTGTGCATGTTTGTTTGTTTGTTTGTTTGTTTTTTATCATTTCGTCCTTGCTCTCTAGGCAATGTCTAGTTTTAATTAACACCCAGTTTTAGGTGGCTCATAAATGTAGATTTCTAGCTCAATTCTTTCCCCAGAGCTCCAAACCCAAATATCCAACTGCCAACCTGCATGTGTCCCATTAGATGTCACAAACACATCCCCAAATTCCCACATCTAAAACAAAAGTATGATCTCTTTCCCAAACCTGGCTCTCTTCAGATGCTCTTGCCTTAGTGAATGACACCACCAGTTCTGTTATTCAAGCCACATCCTGGGAGTCCATCCTTCCTAGCCTGCCATGACTGGACTCTCAGGTAGTCCTATGAATTGTGTATCTTAACTACCCCTGAAATCCATCCACTCCTCTCTTTCTCCACCAGCACTTCTCTCACCATAGCTATCTTCCCTTCCCCCCTCCTCTCTTGCAATAGCCTTCTCTTCATCTATTTCCATGCCTTCTTGCTTTGTTCAAATGCTTCTCCATAATTGCAAACAGATCAATCATTTTGGAGTTCTTAAAGGAGTTCTTAAAACTCATCCCATTGTTCTTGGGATAAAGATCACAGTCTCTGGTATGGCCTCCCAGGCCATGATGGCTTGGCCAGCCTCCTTGCTGGTCCCCTTCCCTCCAGACCGTCTTTTGCTCTCTGAACTTTAGTCACGTTGTCTCTCTGCCACTCAGATGCACAATGCTGCCTCCTGCCACAGGGCCTTTAAGTCTACTGTCCCTTCTGCCTGGAACATCTTGTTCATCTCATCCCTGCAGACCCATGGTTAACACCCATTTCTCCTTCAGCCCATCCTAATTTCCCAGGGAAGGTTTCCTAACCTCTCTGACAAAGGTAATTCCCATAGGACTGACTCATTACAGCTATATTTTCACTTCTATTTATGGAAGTCTCTCCATGAGTGGATAAAATCCTTTAGAAAAAGAGTCATGTCTGCTTTTGATCACCATTATGCCGTCAGCCTGGCACATAGCAGATACTCAATAAATATTTTTTGATTAAAAACTTGAATGATTTATTGGTTGAAGAGTAATATAGGAGATGAATCAATACAGGAGAATATAGATATAGATATTTTCCATTCATTCATCTCAATGAATATAGGAGATATAGATACAGATATTTTCCATAAAATGTATTCCAAAGTATACTCCTCATGGCAACAATGAGAGTGTATTTTTGTCTAGCAATATTACATTTTTTAAAACCAATTTTTCTAAATATATTTTGATACACATTGTCTTAAAAGTGAGTTACTATTTGATTACCATAAAAATATAAATTTGAAGTTTAGAGATTAACTTAATAAGAAAATTTTAAGAACTATATGGCAAAAAACAATAGACATTATAGAGGAACATAATTTTTAAAAAATGAATAAAGTGACATACCACGTCCATGGATGAGAAAGTTAGTATTGCCTAGATGTTAATACTCCCCAATTATAGGTTTAATTCAATTGAACTAATTTATTAATTTGCATTATCAAAAAAGTTATTGGTTTAGTACTAAGAGCTTATCAGTAAATATTAAATGACAGAGAAATTTAAAAATTCATCTGAAAATCACATTGCAAGATTATTAAAGATGTTGTGTAAAAGAAGAATAAAGAATAATGAACTGACAAATATGAAAACATAAAACTACAGTTATTAAACCACGGTGTCACTGACACAAAAACGGCCAGAGATCAGTGGAATAGGGCACAGAGCACATGTATTTCCAATCCTTGGGAAAATAAAGCAGTTTTAGAACAATCAGTTAGCTATTTGGAAAAATAAAATTTTATTGTTATCTAATATAAAAATAAATTCTCAATAAATACAAATTATGTGCAAAAAAATGAAAGGGTAAATACTTGACCAGAATATTTTCAGGGTGGAAAAGACAACCTCTAAGCCTAAATTCAAATGAAAATACCAGGAAGGACTTGAGCGGTAGGTGTGAATCCATAAAAATGGAAGAAACATAACAATATTTTGTAAAATAATTAAAAACAAAAGATAAATGTCAAATTAGTTAAAATATAAAATGCCTTATCTAGTAACTTTAAAGGGTTAGTAACTTTAAACTATAAAGAGTGTTTGCAAATCAGTAAGGAAAATTGAAACTCTCTTAAACAAATGGCAAAAAAAAAAAATCCAAGCTGATTCACAAGAGAAGAAATATCAACAACCAACAAACTAATGATAAATGTTTAGCATCACTAAAAATTAAAAATACAAATTAAAACAATTAACCACTAATCTTCTTCATGTTAAATTCAAAGAGTCAGCAAAAAGGAAAAAATTGTAATGGACACTTTGAAATTCTGCAGGTTGTAAATTAAATATATGTACTCTTCTTGTAGTTTAACTTTGCCAAATGTCTCAATCAATAGTCTGGAGTATGCTCTCTGCTTTGAACTAGCAAATCTCACTTATAGGAATTTTCTCCAACTTAAGAAAATGATCTGAGATGTATAAATCTGTATGTATATATATATATATATATATATATATATGCCGTCAGCCTGGCGCATATATATATATATATATATATATATATATATATATATATATATAGAGAGAGAGAGAGAGAGAGAGAGAGATACATATTTGTGTACATATAAAGAGAGATATCTTTATTACAATTTTCCTTTACTTATAGCCACACATTTAAAACAATAAGCAGGTTTTAAAATGTCTAAATGCATGAGGTATCTGTACATGATGGAGCAGCAGCAGGCATTTGAATACACTTTTGAAAAGGAATATGTAATCAAACAAGAAGGGTATTTGACAATTTTTTTCCTCAAAATTTTTTAAGACAGTAAATATTAAATGACAGGGAAATTTAAAAATTCATCTGAAAATCAAATTGCAAGATTATTAAAGATGTTGTGTAAAAGAAGAATAAAGAATAATGAACTAATACAGAATAAGAATAATGAATAATGATAAGTGCCTTGTCATTGTAAAATATTTAGATAATGGGTGACTCTAGGGAGCCTCTCTTTTCCTATGTCCCTATTCACTTCCCAAAGGAATCATTACTGTTGAAGGTTAGCGTATATTGTAGACATTTTTAATATATTTCCACATATGAACGTTCAAAGTCACTATTTTTATAATCAGAAAAAGGAAGTTATTAAATACAAAACAAAAAGAATTAAGGGAATGAAAAAGGAGTTGGCTGGATATTTTAGTAAAGTATAAAGTCTTTGGCTTTATTTCAGAGTAAAATCGTTCACCTTACCTTTTAAATGACCTCCTCCCCTCAAATTGTGGGGGAAATTCTAAATCTGGGGGAGTGGGCAAGATAAATGTCTGAAGAGCTCAAATAAATTAAGAGCTAACTATCCTCTGTCCCTTCCTTTATATTAGATGCTAGACACATACCAATTGATGATCGTTCATTAAAAATTTTAAGTAGATATTTTTTGGAGAGTAAAAGCAATGTTTGCAAAACAAGTAAATATTAAGAAGAAAAACAAGAACCACAGCACAAGAAGAGGGCAGAACAGCCCACATTTACTATCTCTGCCTCTAAGACAAGCCCCTGTTTGCTTCCTAAATGCTGATGATAGGGAAGAAGGTGAGGGCGAGGATTTTAAACAGCTCTAATCCCAGTTTACTTTATGACTAGCTTGAGAAATGACCTCTAGCGAGATCTGGCCCTTGTTCTATCCAGCAACTAGGTTTTTCTTACAGAAAATAAATTAAAAAGGTGTGACCTTGCTGAAGGCTTGCCGAGAAAATGAGGTACATCTTGTCACAAGAAGAGGAGCCTATTTGTTCAATTTGAAAGGCTGCCGCTTTGCTCCGATTAGAAGTTAAGATAAAGGCTGGGGATGAAAAGAGGAGAAACATTTCCAAGCGAGGAAATTAAAGAGCTACATTGGAGACCCTTTCAGCACTACAGTGGGCTTTTTGTGTGGGGTTTATCAGGCACCATCAGCCACACCTTGTCCCTGTGCTTAAAGCTCCCTCTCTTCCAGCACACAAAAAGACTGCCGTGTAGGCAGAGGATGAGAAGCCCCCTGGCTGACAGCCATCAGGTGCCCACCCCGCTTCCCCTGGGTCGCAGCAGCAGAAAGTGACCCACCCAAATTTGATTCACTGTGTGAAAAGACTCAAAGTCATTCCATTGCTCCATTAAAAATTGGCCTAGTCTGGAAGGTTCCTGCCTTCCCTGCCAATAAACATATCATGTCTTGGAGAATTTCTCCAAAATTCTCTCAGGTAAATGGGCACAGAATTGCCTTGGCATCCATCAAAATTTTAAGCCAACAGAAACTCCCGCCCCGAGCCCCTGAAGCAAAGAAATCTTTCTTCAACCCTATCTTCATTTTATAGACATCTTTTGCGCTCCAGGATGTTTTTTAACTTTTGAAATAATAGCTTGTACAGCAAAGAAAGAGCCGCGAAAACAGTGGTCTGCTTTCCTACACTCTCTAAGTTTGCATCTCCCATTCTATGCCCTGGTTCTCTTTATACAGTGAGCTTCCAAAGAAAGATGGCTAGGCCAGACTCTTCAGCTAGACTGCAATGGCCTTGATTGTATGAAATCCACTCGTCCTTCCAGGCTTACTGCTGTCTCCCCACCTTCTACTCCTGGACTTTTTTTCTTTTGTACCTCCACGCTTCGTGTGAGCTGCCAACATCATTAGAATTCCATCTCTCCCTCTTCCCTTCCTCTCTTTCCAACTCCTAGCTGTCTACACTGCCATTTATCTTTATTTGTTTTAAAGTTATCGTCTCTGTATCCAAATAGTCTACCTATTTAGGAAGAATCTTTCACCTTACAAGCATTAGTGATAGGACGGTCTTCAACCCACTTTCGAAGCTAAAAAGGGCAAGGTATTTTCGATTCTAATTGTTGGCAGTGGATTTGCAGGCATGGACCCAGATGGCCCCATCCAATGCCTCCATCTGGTCTGGGTTGATTGCAGGAATGAATGAAGCACGCAGAACAGCCACAAACCACACTGTGAGTCCAGCAGCTGAGGTGGGGACCCATCAGAGATCCTGGGAGATCTGGAAGAATCCAGGAGAGCGATGCAACAGGACTGTCTCAACCAGGTTGCTCGCTGGGTTGACCATGGCGAGTTTCTCACTGCTGGATTTCCCTCGATTCATTCCTAGTTTTCATTCCTGGTTCTCAAGATTTCCACTGGTTCTTGAGCCAATACATTTTTTTCCAGTAAATTCCTTTTCTTCTAAACTTAGCCCCTGCCCATTTCTGTTGTTTGAAACCATGAACCCCTGTCCCTCAGACAGTTGTCTGTTGATATAACAACAAAGTTTTCTTAGAAGTATCCAACTAGGAGGCGTCTCTCCTTACCTTCAGCTCTCCTAAACTCTGTCCTATTGGTTGGCAAATATTTACTGGGCATCTATCTATCATATCCTAGGCCTTGTATTTGGTGCCAGAGATCAGAAGACAGAAAAAAATGATATTTTTCAGGAAGATAGGGAAAAATGCTAAATCCCACTATTAATTGCATAATTATAACTGAAGGAAATATAGTTACAATGGGAAGGGAGTTAAAGGAGATCAAGACACTGGTAAGTGGAGAAGGAATGCTCCCCATGATGCAGAAAGGGTCTTTGAGCCTCCATGTGAGCACGGAGTAAGGAGAGGGGTGGATTGCAGGGTTGACTGAAGCAGACAGCACACTGCTGAGAGTCAAGGGCTAGGAGTTGAGAAGGGTCTTAGGCCCAAAAAGATTGGGAAGACCATGGACTTGGGAGTGACAGAGAATCACAGGGAGCTTGGTGAGGGACGATGCTAGAGTGGCAGGTAGGCCTATGACGGGGCTTGAGACATCATTGCCCACTATCCAGAGAGCAACGGCTACCCGACCCCAGGGACAGTGCCCAGCATACACGAGGCCGCATGATTATGGTCATGAACTCATCCTAGAAAAGGTGCTATAGACCTCATTGCTGAATATGACTACAGTCACTTTCAAAGACCTCCTCTTGGGAAGCTTTGCACTGATGCCAGCCCTACTCCACCGTTAGAAGCAATTTTAGAACTCTTCTTCTGGAACAGCCATCGAAGCTGCCCATTTGTCATACATGGTCTAATAATTAAGTTTGTGGACTTGTCCTAGAAAAAGTGTTTTGAAGGGTAGACTAGGAGATGGTGTGGGTGCACGGCTTCCCAAGGGGAGTACTTTGAAGGTGACCATAGTGATATTTAGGAATAAGGCAGGTGGCACATTTTCTCGGATGAGTTCATGAACTTAATTGTCCAACCTCATATATTTTGTGACCCTGTCATCGTCAGAAAAAGCATACCATTTTTTTTCTGACACAATGGACCCCCATCACTAAACTGCTGCTGGTCCATGAGGACAGGGACCATACCTTTTTGGCCTTTGTTATCCCATCATCCCCCTGGAGCGGTGGTTCTCAACCTTCCTAATGCCCACATTGTTACAAATGGAACAAAGGGGTCACGACCCACAGGTTGAGAGCCGCTGCCCTAGAGCCTGCAGGGCCGTTGCATACTTGTGGGGTGAAACTGTCTGCCTTGCACTGATGTTCCCTATAAATGAAGGGAACCCTGAACCCAGCATGACTTCTCAGCCTTAGGAGGCTCTCCAAGCTTTGTTTTATTAGAGTTTGCAGTAACGTCCTAGGAGCAGAGCAAGATTCTCAACTGCCTTCTAGTTTATCAAGGAAGACTCAATTTTGTTCACTCAAGCTTTAATGCTGAACGTGTGAGCCCTGAAGTATTTGAGAATTGGTGATAGGCAGTGAAATAGGACGTATTCATGGAAATATGTGTTGTGGTAACGGGACTCAGTAATAAGACTGTGTATCACACACCTGGCTCTCCATTGGGGCCCTGACTCTATTTATCCATAGGTTATTTCACATCTCTGGACCCCATTTACCTGTTTGAAATACACCTGGAAGAGCACAATCCTTACTCCACCCCAAAGACTGGGAGGTGACTGATGTCTCATCTGAGGTTACATGATAATTTCAGAGTGACTTGGTCTCATTTCCAATTCCTCTACGTAAAAATTTTGAAGGAATGAGAGGGGAAGGTGACTTCTAAGCAAGAGCAGAAGGTGTCACCAAGTCCTGTGGCAACTGTCCTTGCATACAGGAACATCTGATGTTGAATCTGTTCTTCTGGGATGCAAACCCTCTCTGTCTTTTCTCAAACGCCAGTGAAGTCATCTAAGCACATGAAGGGCTTCTGTGAATGGTAGTATGAAAATCATGAAGTCTAAGTTCTATAGCTGAGCTGCAGCATGTTGGGCTACAGCCAGCATAGACGTACAGACAAGAGCCTGTAGGACAGAACTAACTACACAGAAACCAGAGTCAAATGGGGTGGATAAACCATGCAAACAAAATAACAGTACAAATCTATTAGCCATGCCCCGTCTCCCAGAATCCCATGAGAGATTGGGAGGGTGCTGGGGTTTACTCATAACTGGGATGCATCATGCCAGTTTCTCCTGGTTCTTGAGACAGGACACTTCAGGTGACATCTGTGTTTGAGTCAAATGCCACAGCTGCAGGAGCTGACCCTTCTGGACTGCTCCAACACTGACATTCTAGTCAAGTTCCTTCACAAACATTTGAACTAGGGTTGGCTAACATTTTTAGTTTTGAGACCATCATTTTAAGAAAAGAACTGAGCCTTTTTTTCTCCCCAGATACTCTCTTTAAAGGCACAGTATGGCTTGTCCGGCAAAGTCATTTGTCTATTGCATGAAATCTAAAAGTCTTAATAATCAGCCAGACAGTCTACAGTCTTGGCCTTACGGTGACTGTATGTTCAGCATCATGAAAGTGTGGGATGCAAGAACAAGTGCAAGTGCTCCCAGTTACCCCGAAAGCCTGTCAGAAATGCCTGCTCCTTAGACCTGCTGGTGAGAAGCGAGAGAGAGAATTCTAGTTCCCTCAGAATATTTTGAAATATTGTCAAGAACATTGTCCATCCTTAACTGCTGCTGTCTGAGACTGTGGGCAGAGTGGCCCTGTGAACACGTCCCCTTTCATAGTTTCTTCGAATCCCTCAAGTTCACCTTCTATTAAAAAGGGATCCAAAGAGTATTTCTAAGACACTGGGTATATCATGCCATTTAATAATGCTTACAGGCCAGACATGCTGGCTCACGCCTATAATCCTAACACTCTGGGAGGCCAAGGCAGGTGGATTGCTTGTGCTCACAGGTTTGAGACCAGTCTGAGCAAAAGCAAGACCCCCATCTATACTAAAAATAGAAAAACTGAGGCAAGAGGATTGCTTGAGCCCAAGTTGGAGGTTGCTGAGAGTTATGACGCCATAGCACTCTACCCAGGGTGACAGCTTGAGACTCTGTCTCAAAAAATAATAATAATATGCTTACAGTGTCACCGTGTCTCAATTTGCTTATCATAACTGTATCTATATTCCAGGTGTGACTAAAGATTTAGCTCTATTTTCTTTTGCTTCTCCAAAGTGACAGTAACAACAACTAATACTCAGGTCACTTTATACACTTTATGCCTTTTAAGGTTTACTTCTAATGATCCCATGAATTTAGAATTCTTATTCCCCCAGTCACACATGAAAACACTGAAGCTAGAGAGATTAAGTCTCTCTCCAAGGTGCAGGTTGCAGAGCTGGGAAGAGCAGCGGACAGGACCTGAGGCAGAGCCTGGGCTTGTCCACCTTTGGCATTTCAGGTGTAGGTGAAACGTGGCGTGGATGAGCCGGGTCTGTGTGCAGTGCCTCTGAGCTTCTGCTTAGCTGTGTTTTCACCTGTCATGGTCATTTGAAGGAGAAAGAAGGCCAGGTGGGCCTTGGTGCCCCAGCCTTGTCCTTATTCACCTCCACACTGCCATCCCTGCCCACGGTACCATGGTAAGGTCCACGGAGAAGAGGCTGGTAAACGGAAGCTGCAGGCATTGAGAAGTTTGTTTCAGGGTCCGTGCATAGCATGTACATTACAAAGTGACTAACATCAAGGGTTTGTCATTTTTGTTTACCCAAAGAATATTTTGTTATTTGAGGGAATAAAAAGTCAGTATGGCTGATCCAAAGGAACAATTGTGAATGATTCTAGCAATGGACAAAAAAACACTGGACTAAATAAATACGGGACTGTTACCTTGATCAAAACAGGCGTCAGGGATTATGCTATAGAAATCCAGGAATCTGGGACAGCTGAGGGCCCTAGAGCGGGAGAGGCCAGAGAAGAAGGAAGGACATTAAGACAATTGTTGCCCAAGTCTAGAAAAAGAAGCTGGAGGGCCGGGCGTGGTGGCTCATGCCTGTAATCCTAGCTCTCTGAGAGGCTGGGGTGGGTGGATTGCTTGAGCTCACAGGTTCAAGACCAGCCTGAGCAAGACCCTATCTTTAGAAAAATAGCTGGGCATTGTGGTGCATGTAGTCTGAGCTACTCAGGAGGCTGAGGCAAGAGTTTGAGATTGCTGTGAGCTGTGACTCTACCCAAGGTGACAAAGTGAGCGACTCTATCTCAAAAAAAAAAAAAAAAAAAAAGGAGCAGCAGCTGGAGGCTCACTCTTTAATAAAAAGTGGTACAGGAGCAGCTCTGTGGGCTCAGTCCTGATGGTAACTATGAGTCAACCATGGTCTGTTGAGAGCCTTGGCCCCCGGGCTCTGCTGGCCCGGAACACCAGTCCTGTGGCCTGTGGTGAACACACCATGAAGCACATGAGTGACCCGGCTCACATCACTCCTCCCCCTCTGTAAACCTGTGTCTGCACCTGCTGTCCCCCCACCCCCCTTGCCAGTCAGCAGGGATGGGAGGCACTACTGGTGCCTTCACCCAGCCCCGTGAATGCCCAGGAACTTTACTGAAGATTTTGGGGAGGGAATAAGCAGGGCAGTCACATTATTGCCTACACCCTCTCACTTGGTCCATGGCTCGACTCTGCCCACCAGGATGAATGCCTGACCCCCCTCACTAGAGAACCCCCACTTCCTCCAAGGGCCTTCTGGAGTCTGTTTCTAACCCAAGTATAATACTACATGATCTCGACCATCAGAGTGTGGGTGTGGCCAGGCTGGGGAGAGCAGAGCGGGTGTGTGTGTGTGTGTGTGTGTGTGTGCACAGTGAGGGTTCATGAGTCTCTGAATGAATTCCTCTCCTGGAGTTTGTCTTCTGCTCTGTTTGCTTAGAAGTCTTGATTGGGGTAGGGGCTCTTAGTACTTAAGGTTTTGAAAAACCACCACCCAAAGTGAGATGTTTACAAAGTGCCACCAAGAAACAGTCTCTTGTCCCCCCCCTCCAAATACCTCGCCTGTGGCCACTTCTCCTGTCAGGGCCCCACCTCTAAGGTGCAACAGGCTGAAACCCCAGCTAGAGATGACAAGTTCAGCAAATGGCTGGGGACCTTAAAGAGAAGGTATCAGGTATATACTTGACCTCCCTTAAGGCACTAAGGTGTTGAGCAAATTCATTGCTCTCAATGAGTCAAGGCCTTAACTCTTGATCAGCCACGCACCATGGAGAACTGTGAGTCAGGGAGAGAAATTTCCTTGCTCTGATCCAAAGATTGATTCAAGGGCCAGGCACGGTGGCTCTTGCCTGTAATCCTAGCACTCTGGGAGGCCAAGATGGGTGGATTGCTTGAGCTCAGGAGTTCAAAGCCAGCCTGAGCAAGAGCAAGACCCCATCTCTAAAAATATCCAGGGGTTGTGGGAGGCACCTATAGTATCAGCTACTTGGGAGGCTGAGGCCAGAGGATCGTTTGAGCCCAGGAGTTTCAGGTTGCTGTGAGCTATGATGCCACAGCACTCTACCCAGGGCAACATAGTGAAACTTTGTCTCAAATAAATAAATAAATAAGTAAAATAAAACAAAGATTGATGCAAAAGCAGAAGCGTTGTTTTCTACACTCAGCAGTCCTTGTTGAGGTCATTCGTAATTGACCAAAGAGCTTATACAGGGAAATACGATGAAGTGAAAGAAAAGTAAGGAGAGAAAAGCAGGAAGCTACCCTTTTCTGAAGACCTACTATGTTCCAGACACTAAGACAACTAATTCCTAAAATGGACAGCAGCCCCCTGGAAAATGGCTTGATTGTCCTAGTTCACTGAGTTTTAATTGATTTTTTTTTTTCTCAGTTTTGTAGCTTTGCTTTGCTATAAATGGGCCTTTGCAACATTTTTGCCATTCTCTTCTTTCTTAAGCTTTTCCTTTCAGACCCAATTTTGTACTTCTAATTGCAAACTCTAGTTCTAGTTCTTACAACACCGACTTATAATTATCACCAAACAAATGCAGTGATTCCACAAAGCCCAAACATATGTCACGTTAATTCTCTCAACTGAAATACTTTCATTTTTCTTGGACTCTAAGCAAAATGGACCATAAGCAAAGTGTTTGATAAAATGACAGGTGGAATTCCATCCAATTAAGACATAAATATTTTTCCAGAGGCGAAACTCACTGCAAAATAATAATCTTCACTCAACACATCTTTACACGTCTTTGGCAAAACACCTGCCTAAAACTGTTAACACTAAATATTTTGGGAGCTCTGTACTTCAAAGACATCCCTGAAAACGTCAAGCATTGTTAAAATGTTGAAGTAATTTTGGTTAAATGCTTCTGTGACAACTGTCGGACTTGATTTGTTTTAGCTGAATACATTCCGAATATTGCTTGGAATCTGTGAGCTGGTCATTTGCCAAAAGATGAGAAATGGACTGAAATCAAAAGAATTACATGCGTCAAAGAAGTAAAAAAAAAAAAAAAAAAAATGAAGGGAATCTTTGGATATTGTAAAAATGCAATTTATCTTCTAGGTTGGAAGCTTCAAAAGAACATGTTTTACCAGTAGATGGCATTTATAGTAAAATGATAAAGTGTACTATAGAAGTTATTCTGATTCTTGGCCAAATTCTTACGTACAGAGTCACACCTATAGTTCCTTATGCAGAGAGGGGGTGGGGAGGACATTTTAAATTACCTTCAAGAAAGTAGTAATTAAGCAGTACAAAATTGAGGTGTTTCCCAGAAACTTCTAGCTAGTTGATAAGCACTTATAGATCATGGCATTACAGAAGTACTACAAGAAGTTTACACACTGGTGAGCATTTAGTCCAATAGTTCCCTTTCTCCCCACACTGCCTCCATTCAGACAGGTAAACTGAGGCCCAGAGACTTAAAACCAGCAATAGTTGGTTAACAGACGTGCCTATGGCAAAGTGCTCAAAGGTTCTGTTTTAAGGGAGGGTTGAGGGTTGAGCACTTACCAAACACATCAACATATGGTAAAAGTGGAACATAAATGTGAAAGACACACAGTAGATCAAAAATAAGAGGAACCAATGAAAACTGGTTAAACATTGTGGGCCAGGCATCATGCAAAGCAATTTATAAACATTATCTCATTTAATTCTTAGAGTTACCTATGCATTGGGTGCCCTTATTACCTTCGTATTATAAATAAAATCTCTAACCAGCTTGTTTCGATTAGGCAGCTAGCAATTTGCATAGTCAAGACTTGGAGTTGATTCTGTCTGACGTCAGAATGGGCTTTCCTTCCACTGTTTCCGACCCCAGCTTGTTTCTTTGCCATGTATCCAAGCAGGCATGATTATGTAAGAGCTCTGTGGTGGTGATGATTTGGAAGGTCCAGAATAGCTTTGAGCCACACCTAAGCTGTGGATTCTGGGGAGAATGCACTACCCAGGCTAAGGGCATAATGACCAGGGTCTGGAGTTTGTCATGAAACCCTAATTCAAATACTGTCCCATTGTCCCCATAAAGACACCCATTCTTCCCATAACATGTGTTCAAAATCAATTCACAGAATGTTTCGGGTTTCTACTTACTTAGTCTGGGGCTCTTGGGGGTTGACCTCAAGAGTTTCCCTTCCCCTGGGCTTTCAGACCATTCACCAACATACTTCCACCGAACACCACTAGGTCTAAGGCCTGCCCTGCACCAAACACCACACGTTGGGTCTGAACCAGACCAGTGCTGAACATAGACGAAGTCACTTATTTTAATTTTCTCTCCGTCACAGACCTCTTCCTGTGGAAAGTGTCAGAAACCCAAGTCAAACTGGCAGAAGTAGAAAAGGGGACGTAACTGTCGCAGTGAACCGAAAGCTCTTGAGGAAGGTCTTTGTCATCTGAATCCAGTCCCCTTCTCATTTCTTAGCTCTGTTTGTATCTGTTGTTGCCAATGCTCTTCAGTGAAACCTCCCCACCAGGAAGTGTGACCCTGCCTCTTCCGCAGCAGCTCCGGGTTGCCAGTCAGCAATCCCATCCAAAAGAGAGTTTCTACTTTTCCGTTTTAACAACAAACCCCCCAGGTTGGTTCTCATAGGCCATGGTTAGTCATGTGACCACCCCTGAACCAATGGGAGGGCAGAAGGATGGACTGTGTTGATTGGCCAGGCCTGATCACGTGTCTACGTCTCTGGTGTGCTGCTGTGGGTGCGGGTTTGATCCCTTGATTAACTGCAGGAAAGACGGCTGGGTCGGGTGGCTCAGCCTGTAATCCTAGCACTCTGGGAGCTGAGGCCGGCAGATCCCTTGAGTTCAGGAGTTTAAGACCCACCTGAGCAAGAGCGACCATCTCTACTAAAAATAGAAAAACCAGCTGTGGGTTGTGGAAGTTTTTTGCAGTCCGAGCTACTTGGGAGTCTGAGGCAAGAGGACAACTTGAGCCCGGGAGTTTGGAGTTGCCGTGAGCTGTGACGCCACGTACTCTATCCTACACAACAAAGTGAGATTCTGTCTCAAAAAAGAAAAAGTAAGAAAAGGCAAGGAAAATCTGGGTCCTATTGCCAGAAGTGGGAGAATCAATGCCCTTCAAACAGGAAAAATCAACACAAGCTCTGAATGTCTCCTCTCTCTGGGACCCTGCTGTCGGGACAGGGAGCAGGGACCAGAGAGCAAATTCAGAATGGGTACACAGAAGTCACAACGGGGATATATTGAGAAATTAGAGGCACTGTGGTTCTCCAACTTCAGCTGCAGCCGAATCATTAGAGAGACTTTGCTTGAAACAAAAGTTCTGTTCTCGACTCCCAGGAATTCCAACTCAGCAGATCCAGGGTGTGAGAAGTCACATCTTTAACAGACTCTCCTAAATGACTGCATTGAAGGTAGGGGCCTGAGACCAGCATTTTAAATTGGTTCATATCCTAAGAAGATGGACCAGTTATTGAGTATTAAATGAGTTTTCACTAAATCCCAAATAATAGCCAGTGGGAGTTGTTAATACACCCAAAACAAATTTTGACAGTTGGTCTCCCTGAATTTCTCTGGCTCGGCAACTGCACCTTTTACACGCTCCTTGGCCGTGCCAGGTGCATAATAGATGCTTCTGGGGGATGAGTATCTTCAAGGCGTCTTGCTGAGGGATGGCATAGTGAAGATATAAGGGACTTAGGAACAGCTTTGAATGCCAGATCAGGAAGACCATGGCATGTTATCAAATGCACAAGCCTGATCCTGGGGATATAGTATTTTAATGAAATAAGAAGGATTCTGAAACCTTAAAACAGAGAAGGGAAAGAAAATGTCTCCATGATTGGGAAAATAGTTGGTATTTAAAAAGTAGACAAACAGAAAGAAACATGGTTTTGTGATTTGAATCCTCCTTGCCCTGCCCCCCTTCTGTTAAGTGCACCATTCATAAATATACCAGCACAGAGCAATAATGGGAACAGAAAATCTTTGTAAAGTGCTCCCCTACCAGGGTGATAGGGCAAGAATCCACTGAAAGGTCAACCTGACCAGGTCCAAGGAGAGCCTCTCCTTGAAACTTGAAACTTCCCCAGTGCTATCACTTCAAGGCCTACAGACCTAAGAGGATTAAGGTAAGTGTTCCTCCTAAAAGCCTGAAGAAACAAAGGTTAGTTTTTAGCATCACAAAGGAACTTCCAATTATACAGGTTCTGAAAGAGGGAAATATGTTAAGACTCTAGGACTAGAGGTGGGGGTGAGGAGGGGCACTGCAGAGAGAAGCTCCCTCCCTAACCAAGGGAGAGAACATTCCTGCAAGATTATCCACTGTTTACAAAAAAAAATTGAGTGCAATTGAGATTTGTGCAAAAAGAGCAAAGACAATATGCAGGAAAACCTTATTAATTTACTAAGTGTGCATTTGTGATTGGACCAAATAGCTGATGATTTCCACCCCTGTATAAGAAGAGTGGTGAGGATTATTGTGATAATGAATAGTCCAGTTAATATGTTTGTTCCTCAGTACCCATGAGGGACTGATCCCAGGACCTCCCAGGGATACCAAAATCCATAAATGCTCAAGTCCTTTATATAAAATGTCATAGTATTTGCATATAACATAGGAACAGCCTCTTGTATATTTTAAATAATCTCTAGATTACTTAGAATACCTAATACGATGGAAATGCTATGTAAATAGTTGTTATACTGTATTGTTTAGGGAACAATGACAAGAGAAAAAAAAGTCTCTACATGTTCAGCAGTACCGAGCAATTTGGGGGAGAATATTTTTGATTCTTGATTGGTTGATTCCAGGGTGCAGTTCCACAAGGAGACCTCCTTCATCTTCCAGATGACAAAACAATCTTCCTTCAATAACTTCGAAATACTTTTCTTATATTCACTGTGGGGTAAATACTTTCCCTAAGCCTGGGTCTCTAAAGAAGCATGAATCAGTAATTTAAAATAATAATAATAATAACAAGGGAGGCTGTGAACCCCTTTGGCATCTAAAGGAACCTGTGAATTTTAGAAAGGGCACACATTTGCAAAATTGTGCATATAACTCATTTATTGCATTGGAAAGTCACACCTTTCGTATAGTTATAAGATCAATGTGTATGAAAATGTTGACTCTTTTACTGTTTTTTTAGACAATTATGAATGGCTACCTCCCCTTCCCCCATAAGGAAATAGATAGCAGATGGCACAGGTAATACAAAGAGTAAACACATTAAGTCTGCTCTAAAGTAAATTGCCATGGGAAGATTCATTTGTTTGGATTGACTAAGGAGTTTAATCTCTGGGCCAGTCCTCAGTGTGGCAAAGCGTGCTGCCGTTGACATCCCATCCACTTCATTACTTCTTTATTCTGAGGGTGAAAAGTGCTGACAAGGTCAACCCACAAACGTGAAGAGTGACAAACGTGGCCAGGTGGGGGGTGAGGCTAGTCAGATAAAACCTGTAAGACCTCAAAGTGAGGTGTTACATCAGTTCCTTTGTCAAGATGGAGAGGTCATTTATGGCAGATTCTGCCTCCTTGACACTGGCCGTGGCAGTAGAAGGTTAATAAAGCCACCATGGCCCTTCTAAGTGTCCACCAATCTCTACCTGCTCCCAAAGTGACAAGGATCAGCCACCACCAACTGTACCCGTGCAGTCATGTCACCATCACTCATCAGGTTCCACCCCATAATTCCTCCATTCCCTGATGTACATATTAATGTTTCTGAACAAAGAAAGGTGCCCGTTACAGCCCATTTGAAGTGTGCAGTGTCCCTTTCCACACTGGAACTGTTAGTCAAGTGACAGCATGTCTCAGAGTAGATTGTATCTTGAAATCAAGGATTTGTACAAAATGTCTGCCACTAGTCATTCATCTGAAATAAAGATATGAAAGCCACAAAGATATGTTAGAAGGTTTGTGTTTTTTTTGTTGTTGTTTTTTTCTTTTGCAACAGCTTGCATATGAGGAATGGCAGGACCTTGAATTAAAAGATTTATTTTGTTCATTTGGTTAAGAAAAAAAAAAAAATTCTGGCTGGGTAGGCATGATAGCTCACACCTGTGATCTCAGCAGTCCTGGGAGGCAGAAGCTGAGTGGATCACCTGAGCTCAGGAGTTCAAGACCAGCCTGAGCAAGAGAGAGACCCTGTCTCTACTGAAAATAGAAAAACTAGCCAGGCACTGTGGCAGGTGCCTGTGGTCCCAGTTACTTGGAAGGCTGAGGCAAGAGGATCTCTTGAGCCCAGGAGTTTGGTGTTGCTGTGAGCTATGACACTGCAGCACTCTACCCAGGATGACAGAGTGAGACTCTGTTTCAAAAAAGAAAAAGAAAGAAAAAAGAAGGAAGGAAGGGAGGGAGGGAAGAAAGAGATCTGATAAGAATGCCAAAAGATACAGAAATTCCTCCGAATCATTTCAAGAGTAAGCCCTTCCGCCCAAAGGTTAATCAAGCACATTCAGGCTTGCCCCTGGACAATAGCAAGCCCTGCCCTGTTTCCATTTGCTGACAAGACCTTTGGAACGGCCATGAGTCAGGTGCCTGGCTCTGATGTCATGGAGACCCTTACCTACAGGTGGACGAAGACAGATACCCATCAGCATGGTTTGTAGACTATTTGAGATTAGAGGAATTGTTTGAAGAAAGCAGCAGTAATGCACAGAGCTTCTTTATACACCAAGTAGCAACAAGACAGCAAGCTGTGCAGGTGTACCGTGTGGGGGTCGGGTTCCCCCCAAACAGTTCCTGATATGAAGGTTTGAGTGCATGTGGTTTATTTTGGATGTGATCCTAGGAAGCGCCTGTAGAGGAGTGGGGAAGTGAGTCGGGGAGTGGAAGAGCTGCCGAAGGGCTCATTCTCAAGCAGGTACTGCTGTGGGCCATTCAGGTTCAGTTCTGCTGGTGAATCCCAGGAAGGGGAGCAGAAGGCTTCAGAGTTGTTCCAAGCAAGGGGTGAGGAAGCTTGAGTGCTTAGACATCAACTCCCATCCATCACTGATTAAGGGTTGCTTCCCTGGGGATATTAAGTTTTCCAGCATTTGGGAAACTTAATACCCTGATCAGTGATTCTGGAATGGGTGATGTCCTTTGACCAAGGCAGCTGTACAATTGTTTTCCTCCTTCCAAACCACACCTGGCTACTTCCAAGGCACATGGCCCATCCTTCCTTCTTGATTCTGGGCACAACACTCTACCCATCCCATTGATGTTGGCCAGGGCCATATGACCTGCTTTGATGAATGGAAGATGGGTGGGCATGAGTCTAACAGAAACTTTGTGTCCTTATGCATTTTAATTAGGGCTTTGTACCTCTCTTTCCTTGACCATGAGATTGGGGGTGACCAAGAGATTGGGGGTAACCACGGGTCCAAGGAAGATACATGAAACAGACCTGAGTCCAGCCTACAAGTGCAACCCACTGACAGACACGTGAATGACAAATAAATGCTTGGTATTTTTTTTTTTTTTTTTTTGTATAGAGAGTCTCACTTTACCGCCCTCCATAGAGTGCCATGATGTCAAAGGACTCACAGTAACCTCCAGCTCTTGGGCTTACGCGATTCTCTTGCCTCAGCCTCCTGAGCAGCTGGGATTACAGGTGCCCACCACAATGCCCTATTTTTTTGTTGCAGTTTGGCTTGGACTGGGTTTGAACCTGCCACCCTTGGTATATGGGGCCGGCGCCCCACTCACTGAGCCACAGGTGCAGAGTTTTGAAGTGGTTTATTACATAGCATTGTTGCAGCAACATTGACTAACGTATTACTTTATTGCAATAAAGTAGCATCATTTATCACTTACATTTTCTTGGAGTTAAAAGAAACTTAATGTAGTTTGATTTAAAATATATTTTTCTCAAAAAGCAAGTTTTTTGAAAGTAACAGGAAGGACATTGAAAAAATATATACTTTTTAAGTATGTCTTATCTTCATTTCAGTCCCAAACTATGCGATCTGTGAGAACTAGCCTGTCATTTTACTTTTCCTCGTTTTCGTGGTTGGTGCTAATTAATGGTGCATTGCATCATCTCCCCCCATGACGCCTTTTGATGTTAACTTTCTCACCAAATTCCATCTCATGGTAGCTCTAACCTTACAACCTTTCACTCTGCCATCAAAATTACAAACTAATGAAATAATGCAAGACTTGTTTTAATAGGGTGATTTTCTTGTTTGTTTTAAAAATTATACCAATTTGCCATTTTTACCAAATTCACATTAATTTTTTTTTTTTTTTTTTTTTTAATGAAAGCTACATCTTCACTATCACACTTTGAAATGAGACACCTCTGGACTTGTTGCATACAATTAAACCACAACAAAAGGAAGCCGAGGCCATTTCACTTTTCATAAGGCTGTAATTATTCTTTAACTATTAGAATGCGACATCCCTTAGGAGCTAATTATCGAAAAGCTCTCATCACCCATAGGAAACACATAAACAAATCCTTCAAGCACAAAATAAATGTTCAACATTAAAGAGTAGCATCCAGGAAGTCTTACCAATCAGTTGGTTCAGCTAATTACTAATTTGATTTTTGGAGTAGTTGCATTAGATAATTATGACGCCTATTCACAACATAAAAAGCACAGGCTTTGACTGACTTTAATAAAGATCTAGCTGCAAGAAAAAATGTACTAAGAGCCATAATGCAACATTTGCATGGTAACAGGACCTGGGAGAAGAATGGTAGGCATTTTAAAGTAGAAAAGATTTTCTTTATCACATAATATATATATTTAATATGCCATTTTGTATATGTCACAATGAAAGGCAAAGTGAGGTATATCAATGTGATTTCCTAGGAGGCATGCAGTCATGCTGAAGCCAATTAAGATTTACAGAATGTGAGTTATAAAATGCTTTTTTAAATTAAGTGATATTTGCACAAGATAAATATAGTATATTAAAAACTATGGTATGGATCATATTTTTTAAGAATCAAAGTCAAAGTCTCATACATAGTGCAGTGATTGCCTTACTCAGTGTCTTAAATATATTTCTGAATCAGCATATTCATATCAATCTTACACCCTGAGTGATTATAAAACTAGTATCACTCATACGCTGTTGGTAGGAATGCATATTGGCATAACTTTTTCAGAAGACATTGGTCAATAACTATTAAAATTTTAATAAGTCTGTATCTTTGGCCTAGTCATTTACTTTCTAGGACTTTTATCTTAAAAGTAGACTTGTACTATACCAATGCCTCAAAAACATGAATAAGGATATTCATTACAACATTGGAAGAGTTAAACGACAGAAATAATAGATAAATAAGCTAAAGAACAGGGATCTGTTTTGTGAGAAATCTATACACCACAATACTAGACTATGAAAAACAGAGAGAGAGACCTACGCACACCATTATGGAAAGAAGATCACGATATATTAAAGGCCAAAAGTAAGTTATAAGCAATATGTATGGTGTGATCTAAAAAGGTGTGCATATATACTCCAGATAATGTATATGCAAATATTTTACATTGATGTGTATGTGTATGCATAGGTGGACGGATAGATGGACTGATAAACTTTCTGGGAGGGCATACAAACTATTAACAGTTCTTTCTTTAGGGTAGTGGTGCCGTTGCAGTGTGACAGCCATTGCAGTTAACACCTGAACATGTGAGGGTGGCTGCATTCCCCTACAACTTTAATGGAAAAGAGCACAGGTTGTGTCCTGTGGTTTGTCAACCCATTCCCTAATGATCTAATCAGGTGTCTATGGCTTTATATATCACCTATCTGCTAATAACTCCCACGTTTACATTTCCCCAACTACCACATTTATGCTCTACTTGGCAATTGACATTTCACTTGAATGTTGTGACAGAGATGGCTTCCCATCCAAGAGTTGTGTTCCTACTTCCATAGCCTATTTGTTCCTAGGAAGTTGCTACCTGGCCAAGAACTATCCTTCCCACCTCCCAACTCTCTGCATCTAGGTGGGGCTGTGTTACTCTTTCTTTTCCTATGTGCCTTTATTACTATCTCTTTGCTATCTGGAGTTTGCAAAGGAATGCAGCCCTAGAGGAGGGTGGAGCAACAAGATGGAAGGAGCCTGGGTCCTTGCATCATCATGTGGAAGTCCCTCATCAAATAGCAATACCTTCACTCATCCCTTACATAAGTGTGAAATAAGCTTGTTTTAAGCCATGGAAATGTGGGGATTTATGTTACAGTAGTTAGTGTCATTTCAACTAGCACTTATGTCCAACACCCACCTAAAATTTAACATATCCCAAACCAAAACTCACAGTTTTCCCCTTCTACGTGCCTTTCCAAGTGTTCCCATCTCAGAAAATGGCACCTCCATTTACCTTTTTCTCAGGTCACAAGCCTTGGTGTCATCTTTGACTCCTCTTTTTCTGGCACACAGGACATTGACTCCATCAGCAAACATCTTGCAAATATATTTCAAATATGGTCATTTTGTCAGCTTCACAGCTGATACCCTAAAGAAAGTCACTATCATTGATCTTCTGGGCTATGGCAATAGTTTTCCTAACTTCTGTAGGCCCTTTTCCCTCCCTCCCTGTCTCCACTCCAATACCCAAGTGATCTTTTTAATACATAAGTCAGGTCATGACATGCTCTTGGATGCAATCCATATGATGGCTTCCTGTTGTGTTCAAAATGAAGCCCAAGATGAAATCCTAGTTCAAGACTCTGCCTGGTCTTCTCCTCAGCTTTCTCTCCAAATTTACCTCCTCCATCTCTTTCCCTCCACTTCTACTAAGTCATGCTGGTTTCCTCTGCTCTTCCTCAAGCATGGCGAGCAAGCTTCCTCCCTGTTGTATGTTAAGTTCTGCTTCCTCTGCTGTGGTTTGCTCTTTTATTTATTCCCCAATGTTCCTTCCTCAGAGAGGTTCTCCTGACCCCCTGTCTAAAATAACAACCCTTGTCATTCTTGGTCACTTTATTTTTTCTTTGTCTTCACAGTACTATTTACCTAGTATTGTACCAAATATCTATTTATCCAATTAGTTTTATTATTATTAAAAGATAAGTCACCTGATGGCAGACACTCCATCTGTCTTGATTCCTATTGCACACTCAGTACCTAGAAAGATGCCTGAGTTATTAAAGATGTCCAGTAAGTATCTGTTACATGTTGATTTCTTTTTCTTCATTTTTTTTCAGAGTCTCACACATGATACCCATCAAAAAGGGGTATCTTTCTGATACCTTCATATACAAAAGATAACCTGGCTAGGTATGTGCAATATTTTTTTATAGCATTTCCTGACAAAGTCTAGGGATAAATTCTATAGAAATTGTTCCACTGTCTTTGGGCATTTGGCTTTGCCCAGAACTTGGGAGACAACCCGACTTTCATTCTATTTTATATAATCCCATTTTTTTTTTCTTTATACATGTTCATAATTATTTGAGATCAGGTTGTGGGTTAATTTGAGTCTCTCTCCTTTCTAGTTTTACCCTAAATGTGATGAAGACGTTCATATCTACAAACTCAGATATTTTTCAGCTCTGGAAATTCATCTCCGATTATTCTTTGATTATTGTTCATTTCTTCCTCAGAACTGTATATGCCGTAGGTTGGACCCATGTTGCTGTTTTCTGCAGTGCATTGTGGTTGCCATTTCTTGGTCCTGACAGAGCTGTTTGAGATTGTTTCTCACCTGGGTCATTGATTTTCTTTTTTCTTTCTTTTTTTTGGTCAGTTTGGCCTTAACTTGCCTCCAATGTAGATTTTAATTTGCTTATCATTCTTTGTTGTTGTTTTTAAGTTTCATACAGTAAAAAGTTTTTTCTACACACACTTCAATTTTCCTGCAAGAATGTCATAGAAGACCCAGACACAGAAGAGGGTTTTATGCAGGGGATCTAACTCTGATATGGGAATGCACACAATTCAAAATGGTTTCACTATCATTACATCTAGGGTGGTGGTTATGGAAAGTGTGGCCCCCAGTATTAACATCTAGAAAGCAGCCACCACCTTCTACATGTGTTCTCCTCTTTGGTTTTTTCTTATTTTTCTTAATCAACTCTGCTGTTGTTGCTGCTTCTTAGCAAAACTGGTAAAAACAAAATTGTAATCATTGAACATAGCACTCTGACAATCAAGATGTTTAAACCCTTCAATCTTCTGGAGCAAAGAAAATACCATGGGACATTTAGAACTCTGATTAGCAAGCAAGGCGGTCACACACTTTCTTGGCTGGAAGCCTTCTATAACTTTCCTGATCAGGTCATCACAGGAGGTCTGACATAAGTGTGTTTCAAAGTTAATAATAAGAAAATTCTGGTTCTGGAGTGATAGGAAGAGTCCAGTAAATTCCATCAGATTTCATTCCATTCATTGAATACCCACAAGGATTTAACAATGTGGTATCCATGACAGAACCTGGTATTGGGTCATGAATTACACTCTCATAAGTGACATTCTTTGCAGTAACACCATCTTTCATGAAGAACTGGTCCATAACTTCTGGGCCAAGCCCACTCATGAGAATTTCTAGGGTTTGATTTGGCTGACTGATGACTCAACTCTGGGAAATCCAGAGTATACAAGTACCAACAGTCAGAATTCATCCATCCCATAGAAAATTGTATTTAGAAATTCTGTTTCTCCTGGAAATTCTGGTGTGGGTACCCTTGGTGAGAAGATGTCATAAAATTTTTGTGGGAATAAAAGAAGCTTTGTATTGAGTCAAACCCACTGATCCCTAGCAAGCTTCAACAGCAGAGCCAGCTTCAACAGCAGAGCCAGTGCTTTTATCGAGAGGGTGGTACCACATGTCTTCAAAATGAAACATCTCTTGGAGACAAACATGCTATTCCCACTGAGTATATAAGCTCCCTGCTTGTCAGTTTTTTTGTTACACTTGTGATTGAACATTGCACATCCTTCAAAAATATGTCCCTCTCACGTCTGAGGACAGTGGGAAAATCCACAGATCCTTGGTTTGCGTTAGGTTGCTGCCGGGAGAACCATAATAGAGAGATAGATCCTCCCCCCCCCCGCCCCCCCCCAAGCAGCTTCTGCCTCCGTTTGAAAAAATGTGCAGCTTCCATCACCATGAGACCAGTGGACAACCCGCAACTGTAGAAAATCAACTAAATTAAATCTCGTCTCCCACTGTTGTCGCTGTCGTCTCCGTGGATTGTTCCAGCTCTGTTTCTAAACAGAAAGAAACATTTCTTTTTTGCTTTAATTTTATATTAACATTAAAAAAAAAAAGGACTCATAAAATTTTTCCTGGCTTTTTTTTGTGAGCAGAAGTTGACCATGAGTCTGTTGGAAATAGAGGCAGATACAGTTCAGGCTCTCATAGTCCGCTGTTTCCCCTCTAGGGAGAGAAGAGCGCTGGCTGGGGTCGCCTGCCACACTGTGTAAGCCTACTTATAATTCTTGGCTCTCTCTGGTGCTATGGTATTCTGTCTGTTCTCTTTATATCTGCCTATGGCCTTCAGCTCCTTCTTTAAAAAAGATGATGCTGTCTTTGGGCATTCTAAATGCTCAACAGCTTCCTAATTTTTCTGTGTCCTGCAGTAAGTCACTTTCAGACGCTCCTCTTTCTCTGGGCTCTCAGAATGAATGTTCTTTTGTGTTTTTTCCTATGTGTTATGTGTTCTATTATCTATACCTAGTATTTGCTACTGGATACACTGCCTCAGAGAGCAGCATTCATGCCATAGAGTAAAAGATGCTCTGATTTCTTGGGGATACAGGACTTGACCTTGGGAACAGAGGAGGGTTGGGAAAGGATGAATGATGTACCTAACTATATTATATTATTCTGGTGCTATAAGACAGATGGACCACCGATTATGTTTCTCAGTTCAATTCCATCAGTGTTGTAAGATGTAGCCAACACTCCTAGAGTCTTAATCTTACCTCATAACAAGCCTAACTGTTTTGTAGCACACCTCTTCATCAAATATTTCTTCCACAGTTTTTCATTATCCAACATGTATTTCTTAGTGGAATCTGGTCTTTATTTCAGTGACTAATAGCTGCCGTGTGTGTTTACTTTCTATGGAAGGTGATGTTCCTCACCAAAGATTCCAATTATCATTGATTAGCAGGTTGTAAATATTTCTATAAATCAGGAGCCTTATGAAAATGGATCTCTCTGTTGGCAGAATTCAGTTCCTTACCATTATATGATTGAGGTTTCTGCTGCCTTATTAGCTGTAGGCCAAGGAACACTCTTAGCTTCTGAAGACTGCCCTTAGGTCCTTGCCTCACAGCCCCCTGTGTAGACCCTCCCACTGCAGGGCAGCTATGTCTCCAGGCCAGCAGGAAAGTCTCCCTGACTTCAGGAAGGACCCAATCCCCTTTTCAAAGGCTTACCTAAACAGCCCACTGAGAATAACTCTCTTTTGATTAATCACAGTCAGCTGATTGGTAACTAAGGCATTCACAGGTTCCTCCTACACCAAGGTGTATATACCAGTGGATAGGAATCCTGGGAGCCAAGTTAGAATTTTGCCTATCACAAAGGGTAAAGCAGCGGTGTCCAACCTGAGGACCATGGGCCACATGTGGATTATGTGAGGACGTTTTTGTTTGTCTATGGCCAGTGGTTCTCAACCTTCCTAATTGCTGCATTGTTATAAATTGAAAAAAGGGTTCGCGACCCATACGTTGAGAACTGCTGGTCTATGGCATTGGGTGTCATGTACAGACCTTTTTTTTTTGCTCATCAACTTTTGTTAGTGTTTTACTTTTGACGTGTAGCCCAAGACAACTCGTCTTTTTCCAACATGCTGCAGAGAAGAAAAAGGGTTAGACACCCAGCCTGGGGAGTGGAAGCGTCAGATGGTGAAGACTCTTGACTCCTCCACCAAGGAGCTGTGAGCTCATCCACATTTGGAGACTTGGAGACTGAAGATGAGAGCTAAAATAATAAGAACTGGCACTGTGTTGATCAGAATTATACAAATACTTGGATAAAGTTATTTCTCTGAAGTTATAGAGCAAGGATGGCAGTGAGGTTGTGTTAACTCTGATCAAGTAGTAATGTTTTCCTGAGGACTGTATCTGAAGTGCATGAGGCCATTTCTGGGCTTCGAGGGCAGCAGTTCTGGGATCTATTTGCAATGTCTGCCAGTTGTGAGGGTGGTGATAAGTGACAGCCCCAGAGCTGAGAAATGGCCATGTTGGCTCGGGCAAGAACACTTCCAGACTCTGTACCTCTGAAAAGGAAAATAACAAGTCTGTTTTCTAGGATTCTGTGGTTTAATCTGTCATCTTAGAAAGCAGATCAAAATAGCAAACATTAATAAGATCTTCAAGTCTTTTCCAAATGTCAGGAGCTAAAACAAAATACAAATAAATTAATCCACTGGGAGCTTTTTCTATTCGTTTCTCTCTCCCGGTAGAAAAACACAGCTCCAAAATTTAGGAATCTCTGTCTCTTGTAGACACAAGAAAACAGATCATGCAAGCAAAGCATTCAAGGTACACTTGCTTTGGACTTTAATGCTGCATTCTGAGGCTGTGTGGCAACACAAGGGGCAAGAGAGTTAACCCTCTAATGACAGGTCTCAATCCCAGAGAGAAGCAAAACTCAGGGTCCTGAGTACATGTGGAAGGGAGGATGTCAGCGTGGCAGAGAACATACGGGCAGTCCCCGAGTAAACATCCAACTTATGTACAACTTGTACTTATGAACAGAGGCTATTACAGGTAATAGGTAAATGTACCTGCTCCATCTTACGTAAAATTCAACCTAAGAACAAACCTGTGAACCCTATCTCATTTGTAAACTGGGGATGGCCTCTATGCAGCCATGCTGACCACAGCTGGGGCTATCCTACCATCTCCCCCGTATTGTAGGAAGACTCAAGGTCAAGGTCAAAAACACAATAAACAGTGCAGACATTGCTTTCTATTCGACTAAATGTTCAGTCCCGAATATTTGTTACTACTCAAAGAGAATAGTGGAGGCAATAGGCTTCAGAGCATGGAAGCCCTGGGTGATTTCTGGCTCTGCCTCTGCATGAGTGTCCTGCTCTTTCTGCCCCTCATTTCTTTTACATCCTGGGAACAAGCATACTTCCTCTCTCCTCCACTGATGCCAGGCTTGGCCACGCTGCATCCCATGGCCTCATGGTGGGGCAGATGTGCCTCCTATGCCCTTAGCATTGGACTTGGCCATGTGACTTCCATTGGCCAATGAATATTAGTGTGTGATACGATCTGAGGTATAGACTTAGGTGATCGGGTTTTCCCTCTTGTGCTTCTGCTATGCCTATGACAAAAACATGTCCAATCTAGCCAAAGAAGATGTGTGGCTGGCAGAACAGACCTGAACCACCCTGCTATGGCAGGCAAGCCTGTTGGAGCCCAGACGAGATTAAGAAAGCTGCCCTATCCCATGGTTGTGTAAGCAAGAATAAAGGGCTGTTTCCTTAAGCTGTTGGGCTTGGAAGCTGTTACTCCATTATTGCAGTAATAGGTGACTAGTGGAGTAGGTGGGAGGTCTTAGACAAGTCACTTTCTCAGAGCCTGGGTTTCTTCATAGGACAAAAGGGTACAGTGCCTGGACTTTCCTCGTTAGGTTCTTGTGAGGATTGACATAGCTGAGGCCTATAAAGTGCTGACCATTAGTGACTAAGGCAGAAATAGTAGTTAACAAGAAGGTGTCATCATAGCTAAGAGCACAGAGTCTGGATGCAATTACTTTGAATTGGAACCCTAGCCCCAGAACGATGGAAGTACATGCTGCAGTTTGCTGCTCCCTTGTGAGAGTCATTTCACAGCCAGGGTCATGGATGTTCTGGCCAAGGAGCTTAGCCTTGACCTTCCTTGTGGAGTTCTTTATCACCACATGTCCCTAACATCCTACTGTGAGCAAGGTCCTGGAAGAGTGCTCAGGACACGGTTCTGCATGGTCTCTAACCTTAGAGGGACAGTCAGGGCAAGAAGGCTGCGAGACATGCCAGGGGTGGGGGTGAGGCTTGGGGGGCTGCTGAGAGGAGGTACCCAAGAAAGGGCTACAGAGCTGGGGCTCAGTCTGCACCGGTGTTGGGGCTGGGCTGTGACAGGCACCCTGCACTCTACCTGAGGCTGTGCAGTTAGAGAGGTTGGAAACACTAAAGTTGGCAAAAAGCTGCTGAAAGAGTATCTCAGAGAGATGAAATCCTGGTACTGGCTGAGTGGGCCAGAGTGGGATTTGGGCTTGGAGCTGAGCTGGGACTTCAGAGTCAGAAGGAGAGGGGGGTCCCCAAGAGACCACCTAGGGACAGGCAGGTGACAAGTCTGGGCTGTTCTCTATGAACAACCTCAAGGCTAGGCAAGAAGCAGTACAGTGCAGCAGGAAGAGCCTAAACTCTGCCCGACTGCCAGAGGTTCAAACCCTGGCTCCAGCACTTCCTGGAGAGGCGACCTTGGGCAAGTTACAGAATATCTCTGAACCTTCCCTCAGAGGGATATTAGGAAGATACAGACCTTAATAGAACTTACCTAATAGTGTCCTTGTGGGGATTAAAAGCATAAAGTAGGTAAAGTACCTTGAATAGTATAGATTATACTAACATCCATTCTTATTTATTACTTTTATCATTACAAGCTTATGAACCCATAACTGAATCCCTTGGGTCAAATATGTGTTTTATAATTCAGCCTGTAGAAAAGGTATACGGTACACATATCACTCATTAAATAAAATATCAGCAAGGTCTGGGGCTGCATTCTGTTGGTTGCTAAACATATAAATGTTTATCAGTAAAATGTGTGACTATTTAAATCAAATAAAAACTATAAATAGTTTTATGTTAATTTAGGTCAATTTTTGTTACCATAGAAGATTTTTAAAAAGTGAAAAATAAACCAAATAAAAACAAAAACAAAACTATTAGAGTTTCTGAAGCTTTGGGGATTTTGGAAATGTATAGAAGGCATGTGGCCTTTATTGTGCAAGTGGCTGGAGGCTACATAAGAGTGTCAGGCCAGGGTACAGGAGCAAAGGGCAAAGGTCTCCTCCAGCCAAACTGGTGAGGAAAGGTTGAGTGCAGAAGGTGGGCTGGGAGCTGAGACTCACAAGAACTGATGTGACCTCAAAGGCAGGTGACTATGAACAGGACACAGAGCTCAGGTTGGGTTAATAAGAATGTGTCAAGCCGTAATCTAGGACTAGATTGTAAAGAGCTTTGAATGCCAGGACAGGAATACGGGCTTTATTATTGTATAAAAGGCACTGATTTTCTTAGGGCTGAATTTGGCATCTCAGGCAATTCCTTCTTCAAACAGAGAGCGTGGCAGGCCCTTGAGGAGGGATGGTCTGGAGTTATGCACTGATGCAGCACCTTGCTCTAGAAGGCCCTTTCTTTCACCCTGGGGTTCTTGCTCAGCAAGGCCACCCTGGTGACATACTTTGCTTCCTGCTACTGAACCCAAAACAGGATCCAGCCTAGGTCATGTCACTCACTGCATAAAGAGCCTATTGAGATAAAGAGGATTTCCAAGGAAGTAAGTCGTTTTAATGCAAAAGACATCTATCTGGAGAAGAGGAGGATTAGTCTCAAATCCATCTTCCTGACAGATGAAGGGTGAGGGCTTTCACAGTGGGCTGTGGAAGGCAGGTCAGGTTGTGTGGGAAGTCCTAGGGCCTTCAAGTCCTTCAAGTTCAGGATCAGCTGTTGATGGTGGGTGTGAGGCCTGAGGACAGGCTAGTTGAGTCTGGTTTTAGGCTTGACTGGTAAAGTCTGAGGGAACAAGAAATAACTTAGGGAAGGGGTCATTTTGCAAGGCTGCTTACACTGTCACCACTGGGACAGATGCTGTCAGTACCCCTCCGGCAGCTCTCTCATACTCACCTGTACCATGGAAGGATGCTTACTGAGAACCCCTGCAAATCTCAGCCTGAGGGCTTTTTCCTGGCTACTGATGAACCCTGGGGGAAGTACAAAGAGTTAATGCCTCCAAAGCAGCTCTGGACTAGTGGCTTCCAGCTCTTTTCTGGTCTCACTCCTTACCCATGTATCCACATTTCTTGGGATCACCTCCCAAATGCACTAGTTGCACTTGAAACTTTCACTCAGTTCTTGCTTCTGGAGGGAACCCAAACTGAGTCACCAAGATAAGAGGAGCGGCCTCTTCCTTGGGCTGATTGATTCATGCTTTGTTTCATGGTTGTCACCAGGAGATGCTAAACTCCTTGAGGACAAGAACTTCTGATCCATCTTTGAATCTCTTGGTGCACTGGAGACGATAGGCATCAGATAATTGTTCTGTGGGTTGACTTAGGAAATTGGGCAAGTTCCAGTAATGTACAAGAGCTAAAGGTCGAAGGGTCAAGGCTTAGCTCCTGGGTTTGAATCGATGGGTCTGCCACTTCTTAGGTTGACGATCTCCAGTAAGTCATATAATCTCTCTAAGAGCTAATCTCTATATCTGTGAAATTGGGTAATAAAATTTACTCCAGTGAAAATCAAATGGGATCATGTGTATGAAACACCAACCTTAAGTCATCGTTCTCAGTCATACATCACATCATTATTTTTCCAAATATCCCCTTTCCTTCTCCCTTTCCTGTCCATAACCAGCCCTCCAAATATGGGCTGCGGTGTCTCTTATCTACCGATTGAAATGGGTTCAAGGCCCTGCGCATGCAATCTGCCACTCTCCATCTCTAGCTTTAATGAAGACCCTGTGGAAATTTGTCCCTCTGCCCTTACAAGTGCCTGACAGCCACACGCACACAGCACATAGGGACAAGTGGAGGGTGCACTTTTTCAGCTATCTCTCCTTCTCCAATGGGACACAACTAAACACTGCTAGCTTAGTCAAAACAATATGTGTGTCGCTAGCGTAAGAAGGTCCCTAAGCTTGAACCATAAGAAGGGGGTCTTCTCAGTCTATCAGCATCAAACATTTCACAGGCTTCATGGCACACATTGCCCCTGGCCAGGCCCTTGGATACCTAGAATAATCAGAGAAAAGGTCATATCCATGGACATTCTTACTTCTCTAGTTTCCCTCTTGCAGGGTAATGTGGAGGCAGAAGACAGCGTTGATAGAATAGGAAAAGCCAGGGTCCTGGCATCTAGTCATAAAGAACAGGAGAGAGCTGGATGACCCACACCGTGCCTCAGTTTCCCTACCTGTAGGAGGAAGTGTGTAAATATTTGATTGAGAAAGTCAAATTGGAGGAAAATATGAATACAGAAAACACACATCCTGTGATTTCAAGTTTTTCTTTTCAAAAAGAAAGCTGATGTGTTGAACGATGTGTGGGCTCTTACCCCCGCCATGCTTTCTCTACGAACTGGGGCAAAGAGAAGGGATTTATTTGAAAGTCAATAGACTACAGTATTTACAGTTCTACTGTACGTGCTAGTTTAAATTCAACGTTTTGAATGGGGCAGAAAACAAATGCATCAGAATTTGACCAAGGATACATTTGTATGTCAGTTTAATGCTCCAGCTGTTTAATCAAAATACGAATAAAAGGTCTAAAGCCCAACAAGCAAAAATATCACAGTTGTGGGATTTGGTATTTGCTTCCCCATTGTCAGTCAATTACTGTGCGATTTTTCCCTGTGACTGAAGAACTAACTGTTAGAAAATAATGAAAAGGCAATTACAGCGACGCTTTGTTCCTATTACTCCCTTCGTTTTATCCTGGCTATAATTATTGTCAGAGCTGGAGGTTTACCGTACCATGGAAGCAGCACCAGGAAAGAAAATGAAATGGGCTGGTGCATGGAAAATTGCAAATGTCACAGCTACCTTCATGGGCACTGTTGGACTTCTGAGAATAAAAAATCAGAGGAAAAAGCTCTCCATGTGGGTTTTACAAATTCTCTACCTCAAGCTGTTGTGATGACTGGGAATGTGGGGATGGGGGGTGAGGCTTGGGGGGCACACAGGAATCAGGCATGATGTTTATTCTTTTTTCATGTGTGCAATTTCCCAAGAGCCGTGCGTCTTCACCACAGTTGGCCTGAAACCGACTCGTGGAACCCTTTTTCAGCCTTTGCTTCTCATTAGTGGTCTCCATGCTGTTTCCTAATGGGGAGTGGCATATAAATGATGCATTTTATGGGGTTTGATCTTTCTTCAGAGAGGAAATATGCCACATAAGGACAGATGTCTGAAAAAGAAAATGACGGTTGTGCTCTCTTTGTGTAGTTGCTGGGACCTATTTTTGGAAGCTGACTTTCACTGACCATATGTAATAAATATATCTTTCTTTGGATTTTATCTTCATTAACCAGAAATTGTAAGATAAGACTAAGGATAGAGTCATATTAGTAATATTTTTGTCTCATGCAATAAACATTTCCTGAGTATGTACCATGGGCTAGGTACTGGGGTAGGTAAGCTCTGAGAAATGAAAGATGAGAGAGACCTGGTATCTGCCTACAAAATGCTCAGTCTTGAGCCTATTTCACACCCAAATAAATGTCTTCCTGCACTTAGCTTAGCTGAAAGTATGTAAAACCATGTATTTGAAAATCTGGATTCTAATTACAGTTTTACCACTTACTGGGTTTTTTTTGGATGTCTCAGTTAGCTACTGCTGTGTAACAGTCTTCCAAATTCTGTGGAAGCACCTGTAACTAAGTTAATGGAGCTTCAGGTCAGATGGCAGGCTTTGCTCCAGGTTGTGTGTGGCTGGGACATCTTAGCTAAAGCAGATTTACTCCACATGTCTCCCATCTTTCTTCTTGAAATATGTGGTCAGCCTGGACTATCTGTCCTCCTCATGGCAATGTTCCAAAGAGCTAGAGGATAATCAGGAACATGCAGGCACACACCCCAAGTGAATTCAAGCCTCAGCTTTAGCCGGGTCTGCTAACAGCCTGTTGGCTGAAGCAAATAACACGGTCAAACACAGAATCAAGGATCAGGAAACTATACTCAACCTCTCAATGGGAGAAGTTAATGCAATCAACAACGCTTGAATAAAACTGTTTTATCAATTTCTTTGTCTGTCTTTGCCTGTCTCACCTTACTTGCCTTAAGAGATTGTTTGAAGGATCAAAGGAAAGAAAGAATATGACTCTGCTTTAACAACATTAAAGAACTATAGTTATCTAACCAATTACTTCTCTCATTACTTTCTAATTATTTTTCTACCATAATAATTTTATCATTTTTTTCCAGACCCAAGTGGAGATTTTCTTTTTTCTTTTTTTGAGACAGAGTCTCACTAAGTTGCCCTTGGTAGAGTGCTGTGGCATCACAGCTCATAGCAACCTCCAACTCTTGGGCTGGGACTACAGGTGCCTGCCACAACTGTCAGCTATTTTTTGGTGGCAGTTGTCATTGTTGTTTAGCTGGCCCGAGCTGGGTTCAAACCTACCAGCCTCCGTGTATGTGGCTGGCACCATAACCACTATACTATGGGCACTGAGCCGAGATTTTCTATAAACTTCAAATTTCTGTTAAGTTTAGAAATTAGATACCTTCCATTCATTAGATAAATTAAAAATAGAAGATGCAAATTACTTACTTATAGAGTCTATTCTTCCTTATTTTATTTGTAAATATGTCACTTCTTCAAGGTCCTGGTCTTATTTGAGGAATCTTATTTGAGACAGAATCTTAAAGCCATTGTTTCTGGTTCATGTCAGCCAGCTAAGAGATTCCCTTGGTTTTAGGAAGAAGAAGAGAACATTTGTAGACTAACTCAGACTGCTTTGGCAACTACTACTCTTGAATTATTTTCATAGCAAAAGGAGGAGTGGTTGGTCATAAATAAATCAGCAAGGATATGCATTCATGAGGACAGGAGAAAAACCAATTATTAATACCAAAGTCAAAGATATAATAACAAACTCAGAGATAGACATATTTAGGTTTGATCCTTGCTCTATCACTTTCTAACAGGCTTAATTATCTTCTAGGAACTATCTCCCCTTTTGTAAATTAAGGATATAACATCTAAGTGATTATATTCTTCTCAGATTTAATTTTACTCTCAGTGATATGTAATATATTAAGGTCCTAGCATAGTATCTGGTACATAATAAATACACAAGATACTAGTTCCCTTTCCCCACCTTGATTTTTTAAAGGTTTATTTTCCCCCAAATATGTCAAGTCATAGTTACTTACTTCTAATGACTAAGACAATAAGATACCTTATCTCTCCCATTTGTCATCTTCTAGTCTTGGTGGATTACAATAACAATAATAGTAGCCTCCAAGATTAAATTTGACAAAACAAATAAATAAACTACAATCTATTCTGCCTGACAACAGACATCAGACAACATAAAGAACTTGTCCTCCTTCTATTTCTTGGTCTCATTTACATTTGGAAAAATCGTATTTGTAAACAGATCATCTACATTCTTCCTCTAGGCTGGGCTAGCCTCTCTCTCTCTCTCCATCCACCCCTCTGCTACCCGACCCCTCTCTCCATTTTATTTCTGCCTCTTCTCTCCCTCTCTCTTTTCCTCTTTATGTCTTTCTCTTTCTCTCTCTGTCTCTCTCTCTCTCTCACGTACATACATGCACACACACAACTTGTCTAGAATATGATCAGAGTCTTTTGGAAAGCAGGATTGTAGTGACCTAGAAAAAGCAATGGAAAGAAAATAAATCTTTCTCCTTAAGGAGAGAGAGTGAACCATACAAGAACAGTATAAAAGGGAAAGAAGGAAAAAAATCCAAGTTTACTTGAGCAAATAGATATACTTATCATAAGAAAAATAGCCTGCCAATTTGATAGTGCATTTTGAAAATGACACATGTAAACAGAAGAGGATATATCTCAGGCACATAGGAATATTCTGTATATTCCTATATAGAATATACTATACTCCCATTTTTATAGAAAAATTCAATATAATTAACCGCATTAAGAAATTAAAGGAAAACAATTACATGATTATCTCAATAGAAACAGAAAAATTTTATAACATTAATATTTAAGATTTCTTTTCAAATATTATTAAAGGATAGCAGGAACCTGCCATAATTTGATTTTAAAAACATAAAACAAAAAACAGACTCAATTGAGGAAATTTGAGTGTATTCCTTTTAAAGACAGGAATAAGTCAATAGGGACTTTTTATGAGCAAGAACAAACTAGAAAATAGTGATGAAAGATAACACAATACTTATAATAGCAAGTAAAATTTTATAGCAGCAGAATGCATAAGTATTCTAATTATAACATAAAAAGAAAAACATTATCAAGAACATAAAAGAAAATCTGATTTCAGGGAAAAGCATACCATATTCATGGATAGAATGACTTGGCTATTTAAAGATGTCAGATCTCCCCAAATAAATTTATATATTCATTGCAATTCTTAACAAGATCCTAGGAAATTTTTAAGGATATCACAAACAAGGCAAACAGCTTTTTGCTGTTATGAACAGATTGTTGCATGTTATGAATCTGACAGAGGACAGATAACTAGAGTCTATGGAGAACTCAAATTAAACAATAAGAAAAGTACAAACAGCCCTCTCTATAAGGGGGCAAGAGATCTGAACAGAAACTTCTCCAAGAATGACAGACAAATAGCCAAAAAACACCTGAAAAAATGCTCATTGTCTTTAATCATCAAAGAAATGCCAATCAAAACCATTCTAAGATATCACCTAACCCCAGCAAGATTAGGCCACATCACAAAGTCTCAAAACATCAGATGCTGGTGTGCATGTAGAGAGAAGGGAATGCTTCTACACTGCTGGTGGGATTGCAAACAAATACAGCCTTTTTGGAGAGAAGTATGGAGAATCCTCAAGGATCTAAAAGTAGACCTTCCATTTGACCCTGCAATCCCATTACTAGGTATCTACCCAGAAGAACAAGAATCATTTTACCACAAAGACATTTGCACTAAAATGTTCATTGTGGCTCAATTCATAATTGCCAAGTCATGGAAGCAACCTAAGTGCCCATCAACCCATGACTGGATCAACAAACTGTGGTTTATGTATACGATGGAATATTATTCAGCAATGAAAAAGATGAAGACTTTACATCTTTTACATTTACCTGGATGGAGTTGAAATACAGTCTTCTTAGTAAAGTATAACAAGAATGGAAAAATAAATATTCAATGTACTCAGTACTAATATGAAATCAATATATAAATAATTACATGCTCATAAGAACAATACAACACTAATATAGTCCAGTTCTGGGGTAAAGGGAAGCGGGAGAGGGAAGGGGGAGGACGTGTGGCAGAAGGAGGGAGGTCATGAGGCAGGATCTCACCTACTGTGCACATTGTGAGGGTGTATAACATGCCTCCTGCGTGAGAGCTCTTCTACACATGGAACTTTACCCTGAAACTGAGACCAATGTAACCTAAAAATTATACCCTCATATTAATTTGAAAAAATTAAAAAATTAAAAAAAATCCTAGTAAAATTTTTTATTTCATTGATGACTAACAGAGGTAGCATCATCAAAGAGAGAGGCAAGTACAGATTATTTAGTAAATGTTAAAAAATAATAGTTTATAATATAGAGAAAAAGTTGGTCACAACTTCAAACCATATACCAAAATATAAATATGAGATGAATTAGGTAAGCTAAAGACAGGTGTGTAAATAGTAAAACTTAAGAAATATAGTAAATAATGAAGGTAAGTAAATTTATGGACCTAGAGTGGACAAGGATTACTTAGTCAAGACTCAAAAGAAAAAATGATGTGTTTTTCAAAAAGGAATGGAAAAAGAGATAGGAAACTAAAAGGATAAAAAGATATGAATAGGTGAGTCTCAGTAGGGGAAATAAGAATAGTTAATGTATACATGTATACTATTCACTAGTCATCGGAGAAATGAAAATTAAAAAACAGATTGTGGTGGCATTTTAATCAAATTGGAAAAATGTTAGACAATCAAATTAAGTGGCAGTGAGGGTCCTCATTGTTGGAAATGGGAACTTTCCCTCATGCAGGGCTGGTGGGAGTTGAATTGCTGTAGCTATCCTGGAGAGGTATCTGGCAGTAAATATGCACAAATCCTAGAACCCTAGAGCACCACCTCTTCTGGGCATCCACCCCAGCCACATTCTCCCAAATGTTCACAGGGAGACATGAATGAGGCCCTCTCTCGAACCGTTGTTTTAACTTGCAGAATTAGAAATGCAGAGACATTCAAAAAAGTAAAGTGTGAGTCAGGTCTGTAATCCCTTACTTGTAATTCTGAGACATAAAAACCTCCTGAGAATATACATTTTTGTCATAAATTTGGCACAAACTTCTTTGGGGACAAAACTTGACCTAAAGGTAGTTAGAATCTCTTTATATCCCATCAATGTGAATAGTTATATATTTAGATGCAGAAACAAGTAATGTATTTGATGATAGGGTGCTGCTCAGAGTTTGCAGAATGAGATTTGTAGTTGAACACCACCTAACTATAGCACACAAACCTGCACAAAATGGGTTCAAGAACATGCACATATCAACCCTGATGTTTCAATTAAATACACCAGCAAGAGTGTATCTATGGGGAGTCAAAGATTTGGAATGAGGATGGTGCATGGAGGAGGGGAGAAATAAAATAAAACGAAGAAGCACCTACAACGGAAAGAAGGAAGGAAATAAAACAAATCCAACAGAGTATGATTACCCAGAAGTTTATATGGGGAAAGGGATTTCTTTCTTTCTTCCTTCCTTTTTTTTTTTTTTTTTTAAATTTCAGATTAATATGAGAGTACAAATGTTTGGGTTACATTGTTTTAATTTCCAAGGTAAAGTTCAACTTGTAGTTGAGCCCTCACCCAGGGGGTGTGCTGAACACCCTCACATTGTGTGCATTAGGTGAGAACTTGCCGATCCTCCTTCCCCCTGCCCTTTCCCTCCTCTCCCTCACATAAATATACTCGTCTTTTTCTTTCACAAGGGCATGTAGTTGCTTATATATTGGCTTCACGTTAGTACTGAGTACACTTGCTTTTCCATTCTTGTTATACTATACTAAGAAAAACACGGTTCAACTCCATCCAAGTACATACAAAAGATATAAAGTCTCCATCCTTTTTTATAGCTGAATAGTATTCCATGGCATACATATACCATTTTTTTAATCCATTCAGGAGTTGATGGGCCCTTGGGTTGCTTCCATGTCTTGATGATTGTGAATTGAGCTCTAATAAACATTCTAGTGAAAATGTCTAGAAAATGAATTTCTATACCATTTTCTAATTGGGAAACTATTGATGGTCAGTTGACTTCCTAGAACTTACTTTCTCATATTAAAAATAGGCAGATAATATTTCACAGTGGAGTTGTCAGAATTAAATAAAAACATGAAAATACCCCTCAAAGATCACGTATCCAATCACACAGTAGAACCAGGCACTTCATCTGGTTCTAGCATCTAGAACCCAGAAGTGGTATCCAATATCTCCTGAAGTAGCCTAGTTCCATTTGCAGGCAGCTCTGCTTTTAGAAAGGAGTTGAAATGTATCTGCTGCACAATGAAGGGGCTGCAGGGATGCACTGGGGACGGGCTGGCCATAATCCTAAGCATTTATGAAAACGTTCCATTCATCTAGTTCTTGGGGAAATAATCTGATCTACAAAATGCTCCCGTCCTTCTCGTCTTAAATAGCACTCTTTCATTAAATTCGTGTGACTCCACAGGGGATGTGGGTCATGATGAGCCTTTAACCAAGCTATAGATATGAACAACTACATTGATTTTTAAAACAGTGACATTGTCAGGGCTGTTAAAATTTATGGGGGAAGTTGTCCTTGCACTAATTGACCCTGGGATGCTTGGCTCTAAGACCACCTGTCCTTTTCTGTCTTGTTTCCACTTTACCTAGAAAGCACCACCCGCAAAATTGATGCTAATATTGTAGAATCCTTTATGAGCAGAAAGAGCTGTCTAGTTTGGTGACATAGGTTCTTCTTTGTTTCCTTCCACTGGGCAGAAGAGTTTGCATAAAATCACATAATAATTCATTGACCTGGTGTGTCCCACCCCAGATCTATCTTTGCCTTTCTTTGCTTTGTTTGTATTTTTGGAAAGCTGATCCCTAATACCCTCAAGGTTCTCCTGCCAACTGGATGTCATTTGAGTTTGGTCAATGGGAGGCTCTATGAGGATACTGGGGGACAGGAGAGAGAAGGTGAAGTGATAACCTCCATTCTTCCTTTTCCTGGGCCGTGTTCCCCATCAAGGGCTCCATCCTGCGTGACCACAGGTCCTGGCAGGTGGCCTCTCCTCCAAGTTCCACCCCTAATGCTTTTGTCACACCATTCCTTCCGTTTGTCCTTGTAAGCTTCAGAGTGGTCACAGCTTCCCACTGTTGTTGGTATCTGGGTGTTTCACCATCTCTTCTTCAGCCCTTTAATGCCACCCACATCTCTGAAGTCATCCCTCCATTAAAGACTCTTGACCCATCTGAGTGGGTTCTATTCCCTGCCAGGCTTTTGCCAAATCACTCAACCATTTAAGACATTAAACCATTTATTAGGCACCTTCTATGTGCCAAATACTGGTGATATCATAGTGAGCAAGGCAGGTATGGGTCTTGCCTTATGCAGCCTGAATCTAGTGGGGGAAGACAGATCCTGAGCTAGTAGTTCTGAGTGTGGTGGGCACTTTAAAGAGGGAGTATATGGAGTTTTAGGGGCTTACAACTGTGGGTAATCAGTCCTGATGTGGGAAAATGTAGCCATCTACATACAGAACTGAAATAAAGACTCCCTTCCCCAGACAATAGAGTCCCCATCTTCTGGGTCAAAAACTGACACAGCAAAATGACCATCCCATTTTCCTGAGCATTGTCATCTCCAACTCCAGAGCAGCCTCATATAGATCTACAGGTGACAGCTGGGAGGATGGCAGGCCACATGTGCCCTGAAGCTGAGAGAGTAGCCCAAGCAGCGTCCAACAACATCCTGAATGTTCCCCCCACACCAAATTAGATGTCATTAGGTTCTTCCAAACACTTCTTCTAAATTTCTCCCCTACTCCCAAGAGAACACTCTATGTAGCATAAAATAATAATACTAAATCTAAAGGTAAAAGGAAAGACATTACCAGATTAATACATCATGAAAAAAACCCTTCACATTGCTGATAGATACTTAACAGTGCGTTGGTGATTAAATTAATTGTACGTGGAGAACAGAAAGATAGCTCTTTAATGCTTGTTAAATATTAACAATTTGAGATAATAGGAGTCTCCATGTCTCCTCTTTACAGCTTCCTTTGTCAACGAAATGTACTATGGCGAGAAAGAAAAAGAGTTTGGAATGTGATACTCTTGCCCGGTGAAGGCCAGCGTGGCTCCCTGTAAAACCAGGGCCACCGGCAATCAGCCTAATTATAAATGACCAGAACCAAATGGATTTAGGCAGCCATGCTGGCTACTGACTTACAAAGTTTTATGTATCAAGAGTCGGAATGCCAACTAAATCAAAACCTTTCAAAGCAAATCAAAGGGCCAACAGCCCCTCACCCTGCTTCTGTCAAAAGCTTTGTTTCACCATTTCCTCCCAGGGCCATCAGGAGGCAGCGGCTGCTGAGGTTAACTCGGGCCCGTCTGGGGACATCCATACATGTTGCGTTATCCTCGGAAGGTCAGCCCATCACCTTTACATTAAGAGCATGGGGGGGAGGGGGGGCGAAAAGAAACAAAACAAACTGATTGATTGCAAAGCCAGCTATGATGTCAGCGGGAATTAATGTCTCCCACAGGCATGCTAATCGGCTGCATGACATAATAACGGCTTCTATTACACCAGTGGGACTTCAAAGTTATTCCAAAGATAACATAACACAACACTTGAAGCCCCAGGAAACTTCCACCATGCTTTCAGATGTTTTATAAAGTTACCGATCTTTTCATTGCCGGGGAAACACAAAAGCTGAAAGGAAACAGAATATTGAATTTGGTATGAATGAGGGGTGGAAAGTGATTTCATTGCAAATTCCAAATGTTCAAAGAGATAGTGGCAATTAAAAAGCTGCCAGGGGTCGCCATGTAAAAGCAGCTCTATGGCAAACTCTTCTCAAGCTGGAAAATGGGCATAATTTCCAATTTGGGAAAAAAAAATATATATGTATCTCCAAGCCTGTATGAAAGGTCTTGTGTTGAATAGTGAACAAATAAACTCACAAAAAGTGTGGAAGACAGGAGGCCGTGGAGACCAGAACTTGCTTCCCTGTTTTGATCTCTCAGAAGATATTTGCCTTTGGGCAAATTATTTAGTATCTATCTGAGGCTCAGTCCCTTATCTATTCAATGGAACAATGATACCTCAACAGTGGAGCTGAGAAAACCAGATCAGGGAATGTATTCACCCCACTGCAGCCATGTGGGCCCCCAGTAAGTACTTCTATTATTATTTATTATTATTAATAATAAATAATTATTTATTTAGAGTCACCCTTGGTAGAGTGTGGCATCACAGCTCACAGCAAACTCCAACTCTTGGGCTTAAGCAATTCTCTTGCCTCAGCCTCCCAAGTAGCTGGGACTACAGGTGCCCGCCACAACGTCTAGCTATTTTTTGGTTGCGGTTGTCATTGTTGTTTGGCAGAGTGGGCTGGATTCGAACCTGCTAGCTCCAGTGTGTGTGGCTGACACCCTTATCCACTGAGCTACAGGCACTAATACTTCTATTATTGTCCCTATTGCTATCAATAAATACCTGGTATTAATTTGAACACTAATGCACTATGACCCATACCCGTAACATATTTTTACAGTGTGTGTATATGCTTTTCTAAGAGAGTCACACATACCACCTTTTAAAGGCTCCCGATTATATGTGCTGGGTACTATTCTGCCTAATTTACAGAAATTGAGGCAGGGAAACATTTAAGCTACTTGCCTAGGATTACACAGACAAGAAATAACAGAGCTGGAATTTACACCCATCTGGCTCTCGGCCACTACTGTCTGTACACTTATGCACAGAGAGGACTCACACACACACTTACACACAACACACTCTCACAGGTATACACTTGCAAACAGACATACTCACACACACACACATATTTACGCAAAGCCCAGAGCAGGTCCTGTGGGCCTCTCCCTGCCCATGTGACAATCACAGACTGAGCTCCTGCAGTTTGATCTCCCAAGGTGTGAGGCCCAGCAACTCCCCTTACTCGGTGTGACCTTGGGAAGCCACTTAACCTCTCTGAGACGCAGTCCTTGGTGTGTGCAGTGGGAATATTCACAGAAGCTGCCCATCAAGTATTGCTGTGAGGGTTGAATGAGATGATATATCTGTGCAGCCCTTAATGCAGTGCCTGGAACCAGATAAACACCTGATGCATTTACCTATTGCTATTATTATGCCAAATAAATATCGGGCATTAAGAGAGCCTGTCTTTCTGTCTCTCTGTCTCCCCTCACCATGTGCACACACACAGCTCAGCCGCACTCTTGGGCAGGTTGGGAACGGTTTCTTCCGGAGGCGGATGTACTGGGCACAGCTATTTGTGCCAACTTGGACACTGGGACATACTCCCAGCCCCTGAGTTATGGAGGGAGAAAAGAGGCTGCCTCCCTGATACCCAACATCCTTTAGGCTCTCAGACCCTCTCCCTGCCCCTGTCTCAGCAGCCACCAGCCCCTGTGATGTGTCAGCAGATCTGAGGGATCACTCAGGGGCGGACTTCAGCAGCAAGACACAGCCCGCAACTCAGGGCCTGCCTGGAGGCCAGGATTCCGCTGTGCCTAGAATTCCACAGACACCGAAGCATAGGGGCAGAGAGGGGCTGCTCAGACATACCACCTCTGCAGGCCCACCGCCCTCGTTTCCTGACCCTTTCCTACCAGATACAGAAGTCTACTTACATAACCTCCTGCAAGCCCAGTGCTGTCAGGCCTCCATATCTAGTTAGAGAGGAAAAGTGGACACCTGGCCCCCTCATTCCCTTCCCTTCTTGACTTGGTACAATGTGCAGCCTGAGGTGAACGTGGCCCTGTCTCCCTCTGGCATTTCTGTCAGCGCCGTGAGGAAGCTGGTCTCGGTGCTGGGCCCGGGACTCCTGAGATCCTGCCATTTGCAGCTTGGCTTACGGCCTCTGCTGGGGGCCCACCTGCTAAGCCCCAAGTCCAGATGTGGAGAAAGGAAAAAAGAGTGGGGATTAAAGGAAAGGAACAGGAGACCAGACAAGAAGGGGAAAGGACAAGGAAGAGGGGACAGAGGAGAAGAAAGGGCCACAGTGAGGAAAGCCGAGTTCTTCTGACAGAAAATGCTGTGGTGTCTCTGGCCACGGCCGGGACTGGTGCCCATTAGCTCAGTTTATTTAAGGCTTTTCCCCTGAATGAAACTAATTACCAGCTACGATTTTGCTGGTACTTTCAAGTGAAGAATGCCTACTCATCTGGCTTTCTTTTTGCTTCTGGAAATTTTATAATGTATATGTGAGGTGTTTTCCTGGATTCATTTACTTATCTTCCAACATTTTTAGAACTGGAGAAAGAAAAAGCTAAATTCATCAACTCTTACGTCTTTACCCTTCATGGTAACCATCTTTGCTGAAGCTGAACTGGACGTGATAGGTGATCAATTCATTCTATTGGTAAGTATGGGGCCCTATGTCTAACTGTGGGTTCCAGGGTCACTCAGCCCCTGTCCTCAAGTTGGCTGTGTCTAAAGGAGGAAAGAAATTGAACACAGATTGGGAAGTATCACCTCTGCTCTGCCTTACTTCTGACCCCAGCCAGGGCTGGGGGGACAGGCAGGTTTCCACTCATTTTTGGCTAACCACCTAAGTGTCACACGTGAAACCCTGGAGAGCTTGCTTAGACCATTCAGCTGCACAGCTAACAAGTGCAAGGAAGTAGCAGCTCCTTAGCCAATGGCAACTGAGCCAGTGGATGAGCGCTCGGGCACCTGTCCTTCGGATGGACATGCTGAAGGCATTTTACACACTTCGTAGGAGGACCCAGTGGAATGAGCTTCAGAGCAATCACCTTGAGGGTCCCCCCTATTGTTGCTGGTTTGTTCTCCCAGCTCCCTCATTTATGCACCCTGGGCCCACTTCCCTAATAAACCGCCTTCTTACGAGCTCTGATCACAAGGTGGCTCAGAGGAGTAGGGCGCCAGCCCCATGTACCAGAGGTGGCGGGTTCAAACCCAGCCCTGACCAAAAACTGAAAAAAAAAAAAAAAGAAAAAAAGAAAAGAAAAGTGACCCATGCAGAAAGCAAAGCTAGCAGCTAGAAAAATCACAGCGTGCTTGGGGGCACTGCTGTCGGTTTAGACAGAAAGTTAGCTTGCTTAAATTAGATATGTTCATGGAATCAGACAGAAGAATTCTTCCCCATTCTTGATGACAAACTGAGGGGCACTTCTTTGGCATCACAAATGATCATGTGACCTGTGCCAAATGATGGTCTTTTGTCAAAGCACATGGCATTTTACAAAAAAATGTACAAGAAAGATTGTTGGATGTCAGGTCTGGTCTTTGGGTTGCTGGGACAGAAAAAACAAGAGAAAGCCCTGGAGTACCAGGTGGAACCCTCCTGGAACCCTGGAACCCTACACGAGGTTTCCAGGTGGAACCTCGTTGAACCTCAGTTTCTTCATCTGCAAAATAAGCCTTTGTATTTCCAACACCACTGAAAGACTGGCACAACGCAGATAGTCTGTACAACCAAATCAGCTGGGAAAAACACATGTTTGCCCCAATCCTTATTGGCCAAGATGATAGACTACGTTCATCCAGCCACCTCCGGGAAATCCATCCACAAACAGCTTCCAACATGTAAGATATTCCTATTTAATGCAGCAGTGCCAGGGAAGGGCATGGGGCAAAAGGCAGAGGGGCTGGAAATGTAACTGTACATTTTGACATTAAATGAATTACATGGAAATTATATGCAAATCATTATGTAAATGTGGCATATGTTGTTTTCCCGTTAACAGCTTGGACACTTTCAATAATTACAGCAGTTTTCAGGGTGAATTAAGAGCCCCAATAAACTGGATTTAGGCTCCGGTACAGATGAACAGGATTTAATGGTCTTTGTTTTTCATTGTAAGTGTTTTAGGTTAAAGACAAACTTGAAATTCTCTCTCTTAGACAACATTCTTTTGACGACGATGACAATCTACGACAACGAACAAGCCCATTCAATGCCCAAATCCTTTGAAAATATGGACTTTCCAAGAGAGCACTGCTTTATCTTACTTTATCCTTTTTTACCTTATGAACAGGTATTAAAGATTAAAATGAAATATACTTTTTTTCTATTGCATGATTCCTCCATAATTTAAGAAAAAGAAACCATACATCACATAATAAGATGTCCTTCCCTGATTCCACTGCCCCTTCATAAAGGGCAGTTGCCTGGGACACCCGTAATTAATTTTTTCATCTAAAAAAGAGATATGGGATTTTCTATCCTTTCTTCTTCCCTCTTGCCAAAACTCCTTGAAATGTTTATTTTCTTTATATTTGTAAGTACATCATAGTTGTACATATGCCTGGGGTACAGGTGATGTTTTGATGTAAGCATGCAATGAAAACGGTGATTTTCTCAGAAAACTCAGCCACAGCCAAGTAGGTATAGCTAAGTCAACAGAGGGCTCTCAATTTCCTTTTCAGCCTTTCATTTCTGGAAATATTTTGGACTAGATAACCTGAAGAATCTCTGGTTGCAAAACCTCCAGGAATGCTGGATGACATGTAATGAACATCCTTTTAAATGCAAAGCTGAGCTTGAAGAAAAGGAATCAGGGAAATCCCCAAAGGCTTAAAACAAAGAAGCATTTGAAGTCTTAAGGGTTATATGAGAACTGATGCCGCAGCTGTCCCTGGATGGGGCTCACGGTTGCCAAGCTGGGCAAAACAGGAGCTTAGGCTTTAACAACCATGCAGGGACAGGAGTTAAGTCTTTCTGCACACGTAAAGCCAGGACACTCAAAGAGCTATACCCTGGGTAACAAGGCAGACTAGGAAATAGTCTATCCAGCATAAAAAGGTAAAGAAGCTTAGCTGTCTAGACCTGGACCTGACGGGTAAAACCTGTAAGTATCTCCCACAAGAATTATAAAGTGTAAGACTGCTTTTGCTCTGGCTGTGGTTCACGCTGGAACATACACGTTGAGTGATCTCAAACTGGGAATATCCCCAGGGAAGCTTGGCAGATATAAACAAGCATACTAGGAGGACAAATTCCCGAACTAGCCTCAATAAAATTCCCACACCCAAAGCTCAACTAGTGATGATGTCACAATACAAAATTACAAAACACGAGAAGGAAAAATCAGCCTCCTATGCACCCAAGAAGTTGGGCCTCACGAGATCTACTCCAGCAGCCAGAGATAAATAGGATGGTGACTTAAAAGGAGATTTATCTCTTCATCACCTGGAGATACAAGTCCTGCCAACTCTTTTACGCCTCCCATAATTATGATTTCTGTTGGAGGACCCTTTGGAATCTCCATGTGAAGGGTCAGGAAAAATCATAGACAATGGATACATCTCATGTTTGGTATTGTGGATGGAAATGTAGCCATGAGTCCCAAATCCCTCAGCCCTGAAACTCTGGGTAACTACCTTAGCCTCCCAGATAGCCTGGACTACAGTTGCCCACCACCAGACTCAGCTAATTTTTCTTTTTTTTTTTTTTTTTTTTTTTTTTTTTTTTTTTTTTTGTTGTTGTTGTTTTTGTTTTTTTTCTTTTTATAGAGATGGGTCTTTTTTTGCTTAAGCTCATCTCAAACTCCTGGCAATCCTCAAGCAATCCTCCCACCTCAGCCACCCAAAGTGCTAGGATTATAGGCACGAGCCACCACGCCTGGCCCTCGGCCTATTGTCAAGGACCTTATGATTTTGCTCCACTATCCCTTCCAAACACGTCTTCCACAGCCCTAGGCCAACTGAACACTAGCAGCTTTCCAGACTCAGTCTTTGCTCCGCCACACTCTACTGAAAATACCTTTCTCTCTGCCTCTCTCCTCCTAACTCCCACGTGGATATAAGCAAAGGCTACTCATTCCTCAAACACTCACTCAGATTCTTCTTCCTCCGGGAAATCTTCCTGATCCCCACTCCAGAAGTAACCCCCAAGTGCATGGACATCCTACCCCCCCTGCCTGCCTGTGCCTCACTTTACTTCTTATTATGTTCTGCGACAGTTACAGCCTGGATCTTACAGGGGTTCAGCCCTTGGGAGAATGTACATTGAGTGATTTGAAGAATTCTGTGAATGATTTCTGAGGAAATACTAAAATATCACAAGACAGCTTCTGCCCAATTAGAGAGCAAACACTAACATGACCTCATGTCCTTCTGCATCTGACATGGACTTCGTGAAGCACAGTGAAGGGCAGTGTTTCCAACATTTCAGCCACCTGAGTGGCGTTTACACACATTCTCTATCTGCAAATGATCCTTGCTTTTATTTATTCAACATTTTTCTTTAAATCGGCTCACTCGTTAAAAATGTGCATAGATTGAGGGGGTACAGGTGCAGTTTGGTGATTCCCTTTTAAGAATCGGGATAGCTATATTTTAAAAGGAAACTTTTTAAAATCTCTAAATTGGAAATTAATATCACTTGAAATGAAAAGAAAGTCATAAATATGAGACTAAAAGATAAACACAAGCATAAAAGCAACGATACTATTAACTTCTGGTTGGACATAATTGCTTGCCCAAAGCTCTGTGCTTGAGGCTACTGTCTTTATTAAAAAGGGAGACTAACAAGTGTTAGACAGGTGCGAAAGGCTCAGCATCAGCAAACCCAGAGCTCCAGCTTCCTGTAAGTAACAGTATCAAATGGACACGCAAAAGGAAGTATGTCAGTCAACACCGACTCAAGGTTACTTTGTGCTTTGCCTTGGGAGACCCCAAAATTTTCTGGCTTGCTTTCTGTAGAGAATGATCAACAATCTTAGGGGATGTCTATTGAAGAAGCTACTTGCTACAAAATAAGTGAGATGCAAATATGAGCCCCGAGTCTATCACCGAATGGATGAGTGACCTTGGGAAAGTGTGTTTCTGAGCCTTAGTTATCTCATCAGTGAGATAAAGGCAGTGCATCCTGTTCTTAGAGGGATGTTGTGAACTTGGACATGACCTTCTCCAGTGAGTACCTGTCATGTGGTAGGGTGTTAATAGGCTTGTTATTGGTTTCCCTGTAATATTTGGGATCAGTTAATACAACTTGTCATATGAAAGGTCCAAGCTCAGAATTAACCTCATGACTATTTCCTAAGTAAATCTCCATTGCTTTGGATTAAAGTCAAGTGTTAGAGCTCAAACAAAAGCCTTAAAGTTCATAACTTGATGTCAGATACTTATTTGGTGAAAACAGAATGATTCCAGGATTTCCATTCCTCATGGAATTTTGATGATCTTATGACGCTTCATTCTTTTGCCAGTAATAATACAGTAGCCCTCAGCCTAGCACAACGTTGGCAGGGAATAGTGTTTCATAAGGGCGATGAAAGTGGAGATGGAAGAGTTAAAGGAATTTATTGGTTCTTATCATTCTAATTAGGGGTATCAAAATAAAAAAACAAACCCAGAAAGAATATTTTAAAGAAGATAACAGCATTACACAACAAGGAAAGGAAGAAAAACACTATTATACAAGAGGCACACAAAAATATAATTTACACTGGGTAACACTGCCATCCTCTGTGATATTGAGATGATCTGCTTCAACATTAGTCTATTTGACTTTTATAGTTAGCAGCAGTCAATTCTCTTTGAAAAGAAAAATCAAATTCTTATAGACCCACAAAAATCTCACGGGCTTAAGGACCTAGTTTAAGAAGTGCTGCTTGGGGAACGTCAGAAGCTGTTAAATTACAGAAGGTTTGCAGCCAGTGGCAAAATGGATGGTCAGAAGCCCTTTCTTAATGTGTCCCGTAAAGAATAGCATTCTTCATGCTGTGAATGGAAAAATGACAGGATTGGAAAATCTGGACCCTTGAGCCTTACCGTGGCCAGTTCCTCACTGCCCATGTGACCTTGGGCAACTCCATTAACATTTTTGAACTTGCATTTCTTCACCTGTGAAAATAAAAAAGAAAATTGGATTTCTTTTTAAAGCAGGTATTGAAGGCCCCGTTTAACTCCAAAATTATGTGAAATTTAATTGTGATTTTGTTGAGGTGCTCATGACATATTAAGATTTTCAGAGTCATCCATATTTGTTTTAAAACCAGACAGTTGAGGAAGTTAGGTGCTCTTGGTCCCAGAGTAAGCTTAGCTTAAGAATCATTGCTCTTAGGGAACCAAAGCAGAAGATGAGGGAGTGAAAAAAGGATAAGCCAGATTATCTGGTTGGACTTGACTCTGGATGTTTTACTTTAGGTTAAACGTCTGATAATGTCTGACTTAAACATCTCCACCTGGTCCCACCTACTAGAATGAAGAGAGGGTGATGTTCATATACAGTCCAGGCCTCAGAGAGGGGCAGTCTGTGAGGCCAGTGTGGCACTGGCCTCAGGATCAGCCAAATGGCACCAAGGACAGGTGACTTAAAGGTCAGGATGAAGGGCCGAAACAGACCACCCTTGTCTTTGGCAGCCAACTCTACACAGCAGGCAGGATTCGGTATATTTAGAGAGTTGGTGGATTTTTTTTCTATGAGCTCCCAACTCCAGGGCAGTGGTTACTTTTAATGTCCGTATCTGTAGCACTCTTGACATTGGGCACCATGCCTTGCAAAGTCAAGCACCTACTGTTACAAAACAGGCTGACAAAGATACCTGTTTTATGCAGTAAATGAAAACACAAAGCAAACAGTGAAACCCCAACACTCATATTTGGCTATTAATCAAAGATGAAATACCCAACCAGTCACTAAGTGAAGAGGAATAAATTTTCAATGCAACTCATAGGACCTCGTTTGGCTATGTGGTACAGACAAGGAAAGTTCAAGTTCTAGTACATCAGCCCATGTGTGGCTCCTAGCAGACTCTCTGGACTATAGTAAGAAGACAGTTGGTAAAATAAGAAGTACTCAGAGACCAGGTGCAAAGTTCCAAAACATTTTCATGAAACTCTTAGAAAGGACACTATATATAGTTTTGCAAGAGAGTATCTTGATGATGACATTTAGTATTGAACTATTTATCTCTACAGAGAGAAGTTAAGGAAGAATGAATAATGCCCTCATAATATTTGTGCATATTTGAATTCTGTTTTGTCATAATTTTGGCATCAGAGACAGAATCTTACCAATGGTCCATGTAAAACTGGGAAATGTGCAACCATTTTTCAACCAAGAAGACAGAGGCTACAAGATAAAGATCAAAGAGCAGAAAAATAGAAAGAAAAGGGTCCACAGTAGATCCTACAAAGTAACTTAACTTGGACTATCTAATTTTGGATTTCATTTTGTAAGAAAATAAGTTTCCTATGTTTAAGCCATTAGTGTTTGGGTTTCCTGTCATTTGCAACTAAGCACATCTTGAACAGACACACATCTTTGTGAAGTTACAAGGCTATAGTGATTGGAAAAAGAGGAGCACTTTGAAAACAAGAGCAATTTCTATGAATATTAATTACGGCAATATTAATAGTATTGTTTGCTTAAAGGGGGGTATAGGGAACAAAAAACAAAAAGAAGAAACAAAAATTCAGATAGTATTTTAGTCAACTTGGGTTGACTTAACCACCAAGGTTCTCAATCACAAAAAAATAGCATCTAGAATTAGATTTGAAGGGACTGTATAATTGCATCATTTGGGAGAAAGGCAAGTCAGCCTTACTTTACTAGCTTATCAAATTTTCTTAAAGTTTCCTAAAGATGCACAGCTTTGCAAGGTATAATGGTCAGTGTAATTTACTGTGTGTGACTCTGTGTCTATTTCCCTTTTGTTGACGTACTTACCTAAAATTTTTCAAAAGACAGATTCTGTATATTAAAATACCCATTTTCTAGGGCGGCGCCTGTGGTTCAGTGAGTAGGGCAACGGCCCTGTATACTGAGGGTGGTGGGTTCAAACCTGCCCCGGTCAAACTGTAACAAAAAATAGCTGGGCGTTGTGGCGGGCGCCTGTAGTCCCAGCTACTCGGGAGGATGAGGCAAGAGAATTGCCTAAGCCCAAAAGCTGGAGGTTGCTGTGAGCTGTGATGCCACAGCACTCTACCCAGGGTGACAAAGTGAGACTCTGTCTCAAAACAAACAAACAAACCTATTTTCTACACGAATATTTCTAAATAAAATATAGGTAGAAATATTTTCCCTATTCTTTATGTAGGGGTATATGTATTTACACCTTTGGTATCAAATGATGAACAAGTTTAGCAATGGGTTGGAAAAATGGAAAAATTTCAGAAAATAGTAGGAGCAGCTGTGGCATAGTATTTAATCTCCCCAATTCTAGATATAAAAATAGATCAACTCAATGGAAAAACCAAAGAGCTATAGACAACATTTGTGATTATACTACGTGCCAATCATTCCCATGAACCCCAAAACACAAATAGATGAGGATGAACCAGCAAAGGTCACTGGACGTGTGAGGTTCCAGTGGCTGTGTAGGAAGAAGCGGAGGAGTTCAGGAAAGCTAATCGTGTATAAAACCGAGTAACATTGTCACCGCAAAACCCATCACACCCAAAAAGTATCAAAGCAAATCTCATATGAGGTTATCAGAAGAGTGGGAGGGAAGTATCAGAAGGGTGGGAGGGAAGAGAGAGGAAAGGGTACAGAACAGCATTCTTACAGAAAACAAAAACTTTGCAGAAAAAAGTAGTCCAGTAAAATGGATCTAAACTAGAAACTTTTATTTTAAAATGCCTAATTTTAAATTTTAAAAGATAATGAGAAAATATGCAAGACAAAAGGTCAATATAAATCAGAATGAAAGAAGCTCAGAAATGACAGAACAGAAATAGTAAGATTTGTAGAAATAATTTTCAGAACTGGAAAGTAAACTAGAAAGAACACAGGTATAAGTAAATAGGACAGATTATGTCTTAAACTAAATGGATCAAAACAAAGGAAAAAGGGAAAAAGGGGTTTAAAGTGATTCTTTCTTTCAATAAAGAGGCCAATTTTTAGGGTAGATGACGAATGTCCAACATAGGGTGAATAGTAACAAGTGAAAGTGAAAACCAAAGCAGGAAAAGAAAACTAATACCAGACATTACAGTTCAAAAAAACTTTCCTAGGGACAAAGTTTTTTAAACTATGCACTGAAAGAGCACACTGCTTACTTGACAACAGTGATCCAGAGCTGCCAACATTGAGACATATTCTAGGAAAAAGATAGAATGTAGAAAGAAAAAAAAAATGAGGGAAAGAATGACAGAAAAAAAAGGAAGGATGGAAAGTGGAAAAGGAGGGAAGGAAAGGAGGGAGGGTGGGAGGGAGGGAGAGAGGTAGGTCGGGATGGAGGCAAGAAGGATTGAAATAGGATTGAACGG
>CAUYPK010022953.1:0-30121 GCA_963574355.1 Loris lydekkerianus
GGGCCGGACTTACCCAAAGCTAGGCGGGCCGGGGCTCCGACATCCCCCCGGGGCGGGCCGAGCCTCGGAGCCCGCCCGGACGTCTGAGCGCGCCCCCCCCCCCCCCCGCAGCCCTGTCCAGCCTGGACGGCGACCTGGCCGGCAGGTACTACGCGCTCAAGAGCATGACCGAGGCAGAGCAGCAGCAACTCATCGATGACCACTTCCTTTTTGACAAGCCGGTGTCCCCCCTGCTGCTGGCCTCGGGCATGGCCCGCGACTGGCCCGACGCCCGCGGCATCTGGTGTGTGGCCCCCACTTCCCTTCCTCACTGGGGTGGGGCCGCCCGTCTAGTCCCGGAGAAGGAGGCAGGGGCCTGGCTCCGGGTCTCGGGCCGCCGGGTCCTATGCAGGTGACGCAGGTGACCTTGGCGGAGCCGGTGCGGTAAGAGCTCCGTGGAGGCCTCAACCTCCTGAGACCTCAGAGGTGGGGACGGTCCCATTGGGTTTCTCCTTCCCTCCCTCTTGGGAGCAGGAGCTTCTTGTTTTTTCTCTTTCTCATCCTGTCCCCTGCTGGGAGCCTGCCAGAAACTGCGTGACGCAGTCAGGGCGGTCTTTCCGCCCAAGGCTTACCCTGGAGCCCCAGCCCCGCACCCCACAGGTGGTGCTCTGGCCCCACTCCCGCCCCAGGCCCCGCTGCAGCTTAGGGTCTGGGCCCTTCCTGTCCTCTGTGAAGTGGCTTCATCTTCCTGCCTCCTGCAGGTGCTGCTGGGGCTGGGGTCTTGGCAGTAGCCTGCGCCCTCAGGGACAGGTGGAACTAGCATTCAGGGACCTGTGAGACTCCTGGAGTCTGGGGGTTCCCTAGAGTATTTTCTGGATGTGCCCAGACCACACAGTCTGGGAGGAGCCCTGGCTTGATTGTGCCCTTCCCCCAGGCACAATGACAACAAGACCTTCCTGGTGTGGATCAATGAGGAGGACCACCTGCGGGTCATCTCCATGCAGAAGGGGGGCAACATGAAGGAGGTCTTCACCCGCTTCTGCAATGGCCTTACCCAGGTCAGGCCTGGCTGCTCCTGCCTTGGGGCCAGACCCTGGAGCCTAAGCAGGGATGTGGGTGCCCCATCAGTCCCCCTGGGGAGCCCTGGCCTCTCAGTTTACCCTTCCTAGCTGGTCCCTTGCAGGGATCAGGCAGGCTTTCCCTCTCACCCCTCTTCTCTACCTCCAGATTGAAACTCTCTTCAAGTCCAAGAATTATGAGTTCATGTGGAACCCTCACCTGGGCTACATCCTCACCTGCCCATCCAACCTGGGGACGGGGCTGAGGGCAGGTGTGCACATCAAGCTGCCCCACTTGGGCAAGCATGAGAAGTTCCCGGAGGTTCTGAAGCGGCTGCGGCTTCAGAAACGAGGCACAGGTGAGTGGTCCGCTCCCCCAGAGCCAGCCCTGTTTTCTCCCTCTAGCCCTGATGACCTGGCTGGGCTGGCTGTCTCCCCAGGTGGTGTGGACACGGCTGCTGTGGGTGGGGTCTTTGACGTCTCCAACGCAGACCGCCTGGGCTTCTCGGAGGTGGAGCTGGTACAGATGGTGGTAGACGGTGTGAAGCTGCTTATTGAGATGGAACAGCGGCTGGAGCAGGGACAGGCCATCGACGACCTCATGCCTGCCCAGAAGTGAAGCCCGGCCTGCCCACCGCCAGCCCCGCTGCTTCCTAACTTATTGCCTGGGCAGTGCCCGCCACACCTTCCAATTTCACCGCCTGGCTAGCTCTTAGCCTCGCTGTAGAGACTTCTGTCACCTTTGGTAGAGTTTATTTTTTTGATGGCTAAGATACTGCTGATGCCGAAATAAACTAGGGTTTGGCCTGCCCTGTGTCTGAGTGGTGCCTCCTCTCCCCAGGGGTGGGCTGGCAGGGCCAGCAGCCAGGCCATGGGGGATCTCAGTCTTAGGTTGGCCCATCCTGTCCACTTTCTATAAGATAGGACAGGAGTCAGGAGGTGGTCTCTCTCCTGTGCCTGCCCTGTGCTACTCTACCTCCCTCTTAACATTCTGATAAGGCGGAAGGGAAGGAGGAGCTGGGGGTGGAGTCTGGTCCTTTCCTCAGCCCCATCATGGAGAGTGGAGAAGGCATGGACAACTGGGGGGCTAAAGCCCAGAAACTTGATAGTTTTCTGGTCTCCTTGCAACTGTTTCTCCACCATTAACTTGGGCCTCAGCATTCCCTGACTCCAGTCTCCTAAATCTCTTCCTTCTACTTCCTTCCCGCCTCCATCCCCAGGCTGAACCACCCCCTTACTGGCCTCCAGGCCCAGCTCCAGCTCTTTCCAGGCAACCTCAAGGGCCATCGGTCAGGCCTTGTTTTGCAGACTTGGTAGGGGAGGGATTGGGGCTGTTTCGGGTGCAGTCTCCCTGGTCCCTGTACCTAACACCCTCCATCTGCCATCCCCATCCAACCTCTGCTTCCGAAGGTTCTACCATGGTTATGAATCTGAAGGGCTCAGCTAGGCCTTGGGGAGTGGAGACAGTTGGGCAGAGCCAGCCAGGGCCTGGGAATCCTGTTCCATACCCTCCTGAAGCTCCTAACTCTTGAGGACACAGCTTGTGCTGCCACCTGCTGGCCAGGGCCTCCCCCATCCCTGGGCATCAGGGGCTGGGCACATGCTTACTCTAGGCACTACCCTGGGTAGGCCTCCCCTGGCAACTCCCAGCCCACTGCACTCCTGCCCACCAAAGACTGTGCAAAGGCTGGAACCACATGTAGGCCAGCAGAGCAGGTGGGAGGCAGCCATGGGACATGAAGGTATATCTTGGCATCAATCTGGGGGCTCCATTCAGGCAGTGTCCAGGCTGGGGAGGTCTCTGAGGAGCCTTTACCAGGAGAAAGCTGGGCCCAGAGTCCTGGGACACTAAGGGTGATGCTGACCTGGAGGAGGGTGGGCTGGGTCCAGTAAGGGGCAGGTCCCCTGGTGCAGAAGGCTGAGTCGTCTCTACATCTGTTGTTTGGGACCTGGATTCAGTCCCCTCCCAGCCCATGGCTGGGTTCAGTTCCTGGCTTAGCCTTTTGTACAGCAGCCCTGCTGTAGGCTGCCATGTCTGGTGACTGGGGAGAAAGAAACTGCTGAGTTTCTCAGGTGAGCACAGGGGAGGCCTAGGGCAGTGAGGCAGGGGCAGCAGTCCCAGTGGGGACATGGCTGGCCAAGCCATCCAGATCTGTTATGTTACCGTATGAAGCTCTCTGCGGCAGTGAGGTGGGGGTTTCCTTGCTTGCACCCCTTCCATGCAGGATGTGCCCTTCCTCTCCAGGAGCAGCTGGTTCTGGCTGAAGGGCCTCTTGCTGGCTCAGGGCCCCTCAATATCAACGGGTGGGGGAGAGGAAGGTGGTGGAGGGGAAGCCAGCTCAGAGCCCAGCTGTCCCTGGGTAGTGTGGACCTCACCCTACACCAAGGTGGACACAGCCACCGAGGGGCCTACCGTATCACTTCCTGATAGTGTTTCAATGCTTCCTCTTTCACTGTGGACTCTTAGGCTAGGGCACTCCGAGAGAACCACAGTGGTCAAGTGAGCTGAAACTTCAAACTATCTGCGCGGGGTTCTCAACATTTGACCAGGAAGGGCTGAGTGCAAAGGGACTCCAAGCCGCAGGTGCACCACCCCCAGGCCCTCCCACTCTCCCCTGACCCTGCTAAGTCAGGTGAGCTCAGCCACTGCTGCCCAAGGCCTGCCGGGAAAAGCTGGCTTCCAGGGGCTCAGCGCTATCCTAGATTAGAGCCTTTGCTGCTCTCCTGGGTCCCTTGTTTTCTCCTCATAATCCTCCCTTTGCCTCATTTTTATTTCCTACTCTATCCTGCTGTTCTTTTTGGGACCAGGCAGGACTTCAAACACATGCCACCCCTTTGTAGGGGAGTGACAGTCCTGCCTGCCTGTGCTCACCAGTTCCACGGAGCCTCCAACCACAGGCCAACTTCCTTTCTCTGAATTCCAGGGACTATAATGGGTGAGTTTAATTCTCCTTGAAATCAGTCAAACACTGTCTAGAAACTACACCCTACCAAAGGCCAGTACCCAGGGATGGCCAGGATGCTGGAAGCACCTTGGGTGGAGTGTAAATCTCCCTGTGGGGCAGTCTGGTGCACCAAGCACCACCTAACGTTTCCTCCCCAGAACTCAGCCATGTCCTGGCTAGGAAACGTAGCATAGCAGGCTCCCAGCATCCCTGGCCTGCAGCTCCTCTGTGCCAGCACTACTTTCCAAGGGACCCCTGAGAACATCACATCTCCTTCCTTCTGAGTATCCTTGCCCTATAGAAAGAATCAAGACTATGTGATTACTTAGGGGAAAACTGGTAAGGACTGTGTGCAGCAAGAGAGGTTTGGCTAAAACCCCACACGCCTCTGGGTCCCATACAGATATGCACAATGGTGTGAAGAATCTAGTGAGATGGTGACGTGCTGAAAAAGCTCAAGTGCAAAGGCAGGTTATAAAACAGCCTGTTCTCTGAGATCCCACACAGAGTATGTATGGAAAAAACCCCAAAGAACAGCAGTCAGCTGTGGGTGGTGGGGTAACAGGTGATTTCCTTCTTTATACTTTATTTTCCAAATTTTCTGCAGTGTACATGTATTACTTATATAAGCCAAATTAATTTTTTAAAATGGTGTTTTAAAATGTTCCATTGTGTCACAGTTCCTAGGAGCCCACTAAGGCAGCAGTACAACTTCACCATCAGACCCTGAGGCCTCCATACATGTGGAAACTGAGGCTCAGAGAGGAGAAAAGACTGGCCTAGGTTCACCTGGTTCCAAGTCCTGACCTCTTTGATCACTCTTTGACTTTTAAGAACATTATAGAATATTAAGAATGTTTTAGGGGGTGGTGCCTGTGGCTCAAAAGGGTAGGGTGCTGTCCCCATATGCCGGAGGTGGGGGCTAGTGCCCTACTCCTTCAAACCCAGCCCCAGCCAAAAACTGCAAAAAAAAAAAAAAAAAAAAAAGAATGTTTTAAGAAAATTCCAGACTTCCATAGCCGGGCGTTGTGGCAGGCGCCTGTAGTCCCAGCTACTCAGGAGGCTGAGGCTGGAGAATTGCCTAAACCCAGGAGTTGGAGGTTGCTATGAGCTGTGATGCCATAGCATTCTACCGAGGGTGATAAAGTGAGACTCTGTCTCTGAAAAAAAAAAAAGAAAGAAAGAAAATTCCAGGCTTCCCACAGGTAGGACCTGCTTCTTTTAGGAGTAGCTCAAAGGCTGCAACTGCTTGGTAGGTTTCTATTTCTGAGCCAGCCTGGAACCTAACAAAGCCCCCTAGAGTACCCTTGGGGATTGTACATTGCACTCCCATGGATGCAAAGCTAATTTCCATTTCCACAGATAAAAAGAAAACCATCTTGATTGGCAAAAAGTCATCTTTTTTGGCTGTGAGGCTTCCCCTAAGCAGGTGATAGTGTTTCAGCTTAGAGAAGGGAGGCTTTTTGGTACTGCCCAGAGAGCTGAGGATTTTTACATGTGGACTGCACAGCAAAGCTCTGGTTTTCAGAGGCGTTCTGCACGCAGAGTGGACCACCTTTCTCTGCAAATCTTTGTATGTAACTGGTTCTGCTCTCCTAAAGACAAAACGAAGTGAAGATTTTGGGGGGGATTTGCTCAGAAGTCCTGACTTTCACACCCTTCTCAAGGTTGGGACTTACCAAAACTTAAGGTTTGACTTGAAAACTAACCTTAAAAGGCCAGGCACAGTGGCTCACATATGTAATCCTAGCACTCTGGATGGCAGAGGTGGGTGGATTGCTTGAGTTTGAGACCAGCCTAAGCAAAAGAAGACCCCTGTCTCTATTAAAATAGAAAAACTGAGGCAAGAGGATTGCTTGAGCCCGAGAGTTGGAGGTTGCTGCGAGCTGTGACGCTACAGTGCTCTACACAGGGTGACAGCTTGAGACTCTGTCTCAAAAAATAAAAGATGCTCAGTCTATAGTATGCTGTTAAGTTTAACCAAAATACTGAACCTTTGCTAAAAAAGCAAAATCATGTTATGCCATGTCCTCGAGGCTACAGGATAATAAATAAAAAAAAAAAAAAAAAAAAAGCCTTTAGACCCAGAAGAGACAGGAGTACGGCTGCCAGCTCTCCAGCTTCTCATCCACCGTGCAGTAGATACCTCTGGTCCCCCAACATCCATTTCTCCTCACTGTAGTGACAAATTCCAGCATCCTGCCTGCATGCAGCTGCTGGCTCTAGGAGAACATTTCCAAAACTCCCTTTGCAGCCATGTGTGCCCAGATGCCCAAGTGTTCCAGAAGCTTCTGTGGCTGTGAGGACAAGGCCATCCTCAGCGTGACAGGGAGAAGTACCTGCAAGTGGTGCCTGTACTGTTCCTGCTGTGGTGCCAGGAATGGAGCTGTGCCCCTGCTCTGCAGCTCATAAACAGCACTGCAGTGTGGGTCTGGGCTCAGGACCCTGTCGGGCTTGGAGAGGAGTCAGTCCACTGGCTCCAGCACAGCCCGGCTCTGGGCCTACCCACGACACCTACACTCAGGTCGGCCCACCAGGAGCAGGCTGATGTAGTGGCTCCAGTGCCTCCCGATTTGCTTGTGTTTGCTGTTTGTCTCCCCTGGGGCAGGGTTCTCTCCTGCATGTCTTTTCTCTGCTTCCCCTAATCTGCCCAAGTCGCCTCCAGGAAGCCGGCCTTGCCTGCCCCAGACTTCCTTTCTGGATGAAGGTTGGTCTGTACGCTGCTCTCTTTGGGCTTTGCCTGCCATCACTTCAACTGTCCCCAGGGCAGAGTCTGGGTCTTCCTTCATTAATCCCATCCCACCTGTGTTGGGCAGCACCCACTACTGGTACAAGTGGTCTGTGTTAACTCATGACAAGGTTATTCCAGAAATATACAACTTATAGCACAACCCCAGAAACTTCCATTGAAATTAACGTGAACACCTTTCACACTGTCCAAATTCAAATTTGTATTACACCTCCCTTATCCACTTGCAGCATAAAACACAAAAAACAATTTTAAAAATAAATGTTTCACACTCTCAAAAATAAATAAAGATGGTACCTACTCATCTGTACCTGATGTCTTTTTTTTTTTTTTTTTGAGACAAAGTCTCACTCCGTCACCCTGGGTAGAGTGCTGTGGCATCATAGCTCACAGCAACCTCCAACTCCCGGGCTGAAGATATCCTCCTGCCTCAGCCTCCTGAGTACGTAGGACTATAGGTGACTGCAGTATTGCCCAGCTAATTTTTCTATTTTTTATTTTATTTTATTTTTTTTAGACAGAGTCTCAAGCTGTCACCTGGGTAGAGTGCCATAGTGTTATAGCTCACAGCAACCTTCAACCTCCAACTCAGGCTCAAGCAATCCTCTTGCCTCAGTTTTTCTGTTTTTAGTAGAGATGGGGTCTTGCTTTGGCTCAGGCTGGTCTCCAGCTCCTGAGCCTCCCAGAGAGCTGAAATTACAGGCGTGAGCCAGCACACTGGCTCATAACAGACTTTTTAACTCCGCTTGGGAAGAAATCTGTCTCAAGTCACAGCAGCAGATGCCATCACTGTGAAGAAAGCGGCCACAGGCCCGACCCCTCACTTCCTTTCAGAGGTCAGAGAGGCATAAGCTCCTTTCTTCTCCATTCTCCTAAGGCCTTGAGGACATGAAATAACATGATTTTGCTTTTTTAGCAAAGGTTCAGTATTTTGGTTAAACTTATTAATGGTATACTATAGGCTGAGCTTTTTTTTTTTTTTTTTTTTTTTGAGACAGAGTCTCAAGCCCTGAGTAGAGTGTTGTGGCATCACAGCTCACAGCAACCTCCATCTCTTGGGCTCAAGCGATCCTCTTGCCTCAGCTTTTCTATTTTTAGTAGAGATGGGGGTCTTAATTTTGCTCAGGCTGGTCTTGACTCATTAGCTCAAGCAATCCACCTGCCTCGGCCTCCCAGAGTCCTGGGATTATAGGCATGAGCCACTATGCCTGATCTAGGCTGAAATTCCTAAATCCAAAAATCTGAAATGCTCCAAAACCTAAATTTTTTCTTTTCTTTTTTTTTTGAGACAGAGTCTCACTTTGTCACCCTTAGTAGAGTGCCGTGCTGTGAGGTTGCTCACAGCAACCTCAAACTCCTGGACTAAAGTGATTCTCTAGCCTTAGCCTCCCAAGTAGCTGGGACTACAGGCGCCTGCCATCTTTATCCAGCCAGCTATTTTTTTTTTTAGAGATGGAGTCTTGCTCTTGCTCAGGCTGGTGCTGAAACTGTAAGCTCAAGCAATCCAACCGCCTTGGCCTCCCAAAGTGCTAGGATTACAGGCGTGAGCCACCATGCCTGGCCTACAAAACCTGAAATTTCTTGCATGTCAATGTAAGGCTCATGGGAAATTTTCAGGTTTTTGGATTTGGAATTTTCAACTGGTAAGTATAATACAAATGCAGGATAGCCTCTGTAACATGACCTCCCAAAGGACTGTACCAAACTGGTCACCACAAGGAGCTGGTCAATATAAGGTACCAGGCTGACTGTACTGATATGTGCATGTCGGTCTATGATTAGGTCAACTTAAGGAGGTGGTCAGCTATGGAGATTCTACTGTGTTCCAAAAGTCCACACCACTTCTGATCCCAAGCATTTCAGATAAGGGACACTCACCCTGTAGTAGGAAATACAGCCCAGCGATAGGGCCCCGCATATCAAGTGACGTCAAGACAGAGGGACACACAGCCCAGTGACATGGCTGTACACTGAGTGACGTCAAGACAGAGGGACACACAGCCCAGTGATACAGCAGCACCCTGAGTGACATCAAGACAGAGGGACTGGTGCCCCATGATCACATTAATGTACACAGCTGATTTATAATAATAAAAAAAAAAGACAGAGGGACACACAGCCCAGAGACACGGCTGTACACTGAGTGACGTCAAGACAGAGGGACACAGCCCAGCAACATAGCGGCACCCTGAGTGACTTCAAGACAGAGGGACACACAGCCCAGTGACACAGCAGCACCCTGAGTGATGTCAAGACAGAGGGACTGGTGCCCCATGATCACATTAATGTACACAGCTATGATTTATAATAAAAAAAAGACAGAGGGACACACAGCCCAGCGACACGGCTGTACACTGAGTGACGTCAAGACAGAGGGACACACAGCCCAGTGACACAGCGGCACACTGAGTGACGTCAAGACAGAGGGACAAGGCCTGGCCACTTCAGGTACAGGCGCTCCCACCCCTGTGCCAGGCTGAGGATGCTCAGGAAGCCTACGGAGTTCACAGGTGGGGGAAGAGGATGCAGAGGGCCAGCACCGGACAGAGGGGAGAGTGGGCAGTGGGCTGGGGTGAGAATCACAAATCCAGGGACAAGTGAGCCTCAAGCTGATGGTGAGCAGGAGCTGGCTGCAGTAGGAGAGGCCGGTGGAGCAGGACACTTGAGGCGTAGGCAGCAGCTCACCCCTCTCCCGGGACTGCGGATGCCGTATTAACAAACATGCCTGCACATGGCCCTACTTCCCAGCTGACTTCCACGAGAAGCAGGATGCTTTGAGAATGTGCTCACACCTACCCACGCTTGCTGGCAGCTCCCTCCCAAAAGGAGAGGGAGGCAGCCAGTGCAGACCTGGCTCCGGAAGGCGCCAGCGAAGGCAGCCTCATGCCAGGCTCCTTGGGGCCCAGCCCCTCCTTGGCTGCTAGGTGGCAGGGTCTGCTTTCATCCGGCAGCAGCACGGCTCTGCCCTGGGTCACTTCCAATGAAATTGTGGGCACCTCAGGCCCCTTAACAGAGGTGCACTGTTCCAAACATGGATGGGGTGGTGACAAGATGGAGCCTACCCAGGAGCTTGTGGCCCAGCTGCTGCCCCCAGGCCCGTGGCCCTACAATGCCCTGGCGCCTGCCTCTGCACGTGCTGCTGCTTCCCCGTCTAGTTGCCACCTTGCCACCTCCCCAGGCCACCACTGCCTGCCTAGGCTGGGCTCCCTGCAGCCTGAGTCTGGATGTCCCTGCACCCAGCACCAGCCCATCTCAGTTTCCCTCAGCATCCCTCTCCTCCGCTTCTTGGTAACATAGGGTTTGACTTAACTTTTGTGTCTCCAGGGCTCAGCAAAAAGGTCCTCCCAGGTCGCTTCCCCTACCCTAAGCCCCCCAGACATGCCTGCCAATGCACGAGCACACGAATGAAGAGTGACGGCAAGTCCTGCATTGTTTTTGAAAAGTTTAACTTGGAGAAACAAAAATTCAGGGAGGAAACACAAGTTTAATCTTCAAATACTTGCACCTTGATGAGATGAAGCTCCAGGCAGGCTGGAGGCTGGGGTGCACCAGGCAAGTCCAGAAGCTACCAGAGCACCCCGGACTACATGGCCCTGCGCAGGAGGTGCGCCTGGGGCAAGGGAAGCCTCCTGCTCCAGATGGGTCTGGGATGTTATTTTCTCCTCCCCCCCCCCTTTTTTTGGAAACAGTCTATATCGCTCTAGGTAGAGTGCTGTCGTGTCATAGCTCACGGCAACCTCAAACTCTTGGGCTTAAACAATTATCTTGCCTCAGCCTCTTGAGTAGTTGGGTCTAGAGGTGCCCACCACAACGGCTGGCTATTTTTTGGTTGTAGTTGTCACTGTTTGGCAGGCCCGGGCTGGGTTCGAACCCGCCAGCTCTGGTGTATGTGGCTGGCCACCCTAGTTGCTGAGCTGCAGGTGCTGAGCCTGGGATGCTATTTTCAAATAACTCCTAGAGGAGGGTTAAGTGAGGGGAGAGTGGATCAGGCAGGACATTACACCAGGTACCAGCTCGGGGAAGAGCCCCTCAGTGAAACCAGCACACCTAGTTGTCTTTGTCAGTGACACCTCCATGCAGCCTTCTATTTATCAACACAGTTGGTAAGGACAAACGTCACTAAGCTGAAAGCCATGGCTGTGTGTATGCAGGGAGCTGACAAAGTGAGAACCTTAGAATTGACAACCCATCAGCCCCATTGGGCAAACAACAAAAGTGAACTAAAAACATATCAACTAAGGCATTAAACTAAAGCCAAGTAACACAAAATGCCTAACATGGCCCGGTTTCCCTCACCTCCACCCTCAGGACCAGCTTTCCTGTCGTTCCCCAGGGACCTGGACCCACCAAGCACCCAGCAGTGGGAAGTGAGGGCTGCAGCTCAGGTGACATGACCCCTTGCTCCTGTTTGGAGCTTCTGCTCTGGCCCTGGATGCAATCCAAACAGTACAAGTGCCACGTGACTCTCTGTGTGGCACAGGCTGCAGACTAAGGCCCGAGGCTCCCACTTCAGCTTTTACATCCTGGTCCGTCCCGGGCAGGATCACCTCTGTGCCTGCAGCACTCGCCCCCCACTCGCACGGTCTGCACCACCGTGTGGTTTCCAGGCATCATTGGAAACCAACTGTACCAGCTTGGGAACCCTGGTGCCACCCACACCCTGCCCTCCAGGTCTGGGTCTTCTTTGTCAAAGGGCAGGGTTGGAGGGGCTGCAGGACCAGCCACAAGTAGGACCTGCCCCAGCTGCTGCCTGTCTCATCCCTGGGCCTCCTTGGGTCACCTCAGGAATGCTTTTGACTGTGAACCTCTTCCTAGGTCTCTCCTGCCTGTTTATCATTTAAAAAAAAAAACAAAAAAAAAACTCTCTTGGACTATGTACCAGGAACTATTATAAGTACTGGAATACAGAAAGAGGGACAAAGGTCCCTCCCCTGGGGCTTACATCCTACTCAGGATGGTGCCTACAGACACAAAGGACAAATAACCTTAACTTAAGGCAGTCAGCCAACAGGAGCAGGGGCCGTGAAGGCCAGGGCAGCCTGTCTGGGAAGAAGGGCAGGGGAGAGTCCTCATCTCTCTGCCGGAGCTTCTGGCCCAAGCTCACTGCCCTCACCTGTCCTCTGGAATACCTGTGAGGGCTCTGGGCCAGACAGGCAGCGGCAGAGGCCTGTCAACTTCTAACAGCAGGTTCAGAGGCTAGAATTCTCAACCTTAGAACCGGGGAAATTTCCTTACCAAGTCTCCACGTCCTGGGCAGTGTCCTCTCCTGAGAGCTGGAGAGTAAGTACACTGTTCAAGGACCTCAGTGCCCAGGCTGCGTGGGGAGGGGGCAAGAAGAGGGTTGGTGCGGGTTCTGTCTAAAGGGCGGAGCAAGCTGCAGCCTGCCAGTCAGGGGACTCCATCTAGCCACCCAGAATCAGACACTGTTATTTCTCAATTAGACTTCGTGGGGTGCGGAGGCAGGCCTAGGAGGTTGAGCTCTTGTCCCCAGCTCACAAAATGAGAGTGTGGAAGTCAGGCTGCCCAGGTCAATGACACATGCCTACGTTACTAGGCCACGCTTCCCAGTTGATTTTTGTTGTGTTTTGTTTTGAGACAGAGTCTTAACTCTGGGCCTAGGGTAGAGTGCCATAGTGTGACAGCTCACAGCAACTTCAAACTCTTGGGTTCAAGCAATCCTTTTGCCTTAGCCTCCCAAACAGCTGGGTCTACAGGCACCTGCCACAATGCCCAGCTAGTTTTTCTCTTTTTACTAGAGATGGGGGTCTCACTCTTACTCAGGCTGGTCTCAAACTCCTGAGCTCAAGCAATCCACCTACCTCAGCCTCCCAGAGTGCTGGATTACAGGTGGGAGCCACACTGTGCCTGGCCCCCAGTGGACTTTTAAACAGGGCTCTGACATCTGGGTAAAGTGGATTATAAGAGGTCCTGCTTTGGGATGAAATGCACCCTCCGCAGCCGCCAGATCCCACTGTAGGCACCTCTCCTCATGCCAGGGCACTTCCTGGCAAAGTGCTTCCTGTGCGCTCACCAAGGGCTCCTTGCACTGTCCATTCTGCCAGCTGGTCTGCTCCTAGAGCTGCCTCGCAAGTTGGCTTCCTCTGTGAGAGACTGGCCCAGACAAAGACAGGTCAGGCCATCTCCAGTCCCTAGTCCATTTCCTCAGATGCCACTGTCTAATCTAGCACTTCTGTTTGCCGGGTGACTTCCCTTCCCCCGGGACACCAGCCAGCCCAGATGCCCAGTCTGTCCTCTTTCAGCCTTCCCGCAGTCACACTGATGCTTTAACTCTGACCATCCCAAACATCAACTGCCACACCACTGGGCAGGAGCCGCCCCTGGGAAATGTCACCTCCTGCCTGGATTTTGGTTTGTCAAAAGTGCAAAACCAAAGAAGCGTTCAAAAATAGACTGTCCTCCTTGTCTGGCAAGGACATGTGAGTGCCACTCATGGGACAGAGTCATCTGGGCTCTCCAGTGCACTGTCGGAACATCTCCAAGGCACACACTTCACTTCATTCCCCTGAACAGCAACCATTTCCTTCCATTTAAAAGTAGCTCCTAGGCTCAGAGCCTGCAGCACAGTGGTTATGGCGCCAGCCACATACACTGAGGTTGGCAGGTTTGAATCTGGCCCAGACCAGCTAAACAACAACAAGGGCAACAATAACAACAAAATAGCCAGGTGTTATGGCAGGCGCCTGTGGTCCTAGCTACTCAGGAGGACAAGGCAAGAGAATCACTTAAGCCTAAGAGTTTGAGGTTGCTGTGAGCTGTCATGCCACAGTACTCTACCCAGGGCAACAGTTTGAGACTCTGTCTCAAAAAATAAATAAATAAATAGACCTGTCTTATTTATTTATTGCCTGTGGCTCAGTGAGTAGGGCACCTGCCCCATATACTGAGGGTGGTAGGTTCGAACCCGGCCCCAGCCAAACTGCAACAAAAATAGCCAGGTGTTGTGGTGGGCACCTGTAGTCCCAGCTACTCAGGAGGCTGAGGCAAGAGAATCGCCTAAGCCCAACAGCTGGAGGTTACTGTGAGCTATGACGCCACATCAACTCTATTGAGGGCAACAGAATGAGACTCTGTCTCTAAAAAAAAAAAGAAAAGCAAAAACAAAGAAAGAAAATGCTACCATCGATTGTGACAAATAAGCAATTAAAAAAACAACGAACACTTGTATCCGCATTAAGAGCGGCCACAGCATCAGGACGTGTGGTGGCTAATCTCTCTTGAAGGAGTTTAACTTCTAATATTCAATTTGTCCTTGAGAATGCAAAGATGGAAAACACCTCAAAGGAATCTCAGGCGTAAAGAGGAGGAGGAACTCCAGCAGAGGCCCCAGGAGTCCTGCGTGTTCCCTCCAGCAATGGCTGGGGGCCCACAAGCTGCAGTGGAACCAGGCCCCACTATACCGGGAGCCATGGAATGGGAAATTGTAGGCAGACCCTTTTCCAAAGGAAGAGCAAATTTCCTGGTTCTAAAAGGTTAATTTCAGCTCAGTACCTGTAGTTCACTGGATAAGGCGCCGGCCACATACACTAGGGCTGGCAGGTTCAAACCCAGCCCAGGTCTGCTAAACAACAAAGACAACTGCAACAACAACAAAAAAACAAACAAAAAAATAGCCGGCCTTGTGGTGGGTGCCTGTAGTCCCAGCTACTTAGGAGGCTGAGGCAAGAGAAATCGCTTAAGCCCAAGAGTTGGAGGTTGCTGTGAACTGTGACGCCATGGCACTCTACCCAGGGTGACATAGTGAGACTATGTCTCAAAATAAATAAATAAATAATTTCTTCTTTAGAGTCTGGACTTCTGCTAGTGTCTCCAAACTTCTCAGAGAATACTGGACTTAACTTCCAACATGCCCCTGCAAAGACGACCTTGTTATCCAGAAAGCCACAAATCGCATACTGCTGTGGCTAAGATGAAAGAGTAAACGTCAAAAACTGATTATCAGCTTAGCTGCTGTGAGCAGGAGAGGAATGACTAAGAGGCTTTGGGGGGATAGGTAGGTGGTACAGTTTGCACTAGCTTTAGGTTGAGTAACTCCAATCCTAGGAACAGAAAAAATCAGAATTCTACCTAGAGAACAGGCCCAGTCATGGAAAACAATAAAATCATTCACTAGTAGAATTATAACCCAGCAACTCTATAAATCCCACTTGAAGGAAAAATACTAAATTATACAGATTTTGCTAAATCCTCTAGGAGAGATAAAACAAAATTTTGTTTTAAATGAAGCTAGAACAGATAAATCTGTTGGTAATATTTTATACTTTTGCCTATAAATTCTTTTTCTTTTTTCTTTTTTTGTTGTAGATGTCATTGTTGTCTAGCTGGCCCAGGTCAGGTTCGAACTCAGTAAACATTGTGCTATGGGCACCAAGCCTGCCTTTAAATTCTGATTAAAAATGAAGGCCCTTAACCAGGTGGTATGGTAGGCACCTGTAGTCCCAGCTACTTGGGAGGCTGAGGCAAAAGAATCCCTTAAGCCCAACAGTTTGAGGTTGGTGTGAGCTGTGATGCCAAAGTGCTCTACAGAGGGTGACATAGTGAGACTGTCACAAAAAAAAAAATAAAAACACTTCCATTTAATTAATTTATTTATTTTGAGACAGAGTCTCACTTTGTTACCCTTGATAGAGTGCTATGGCGTCACAGCTCACAGCAACCTCAAACTCTTGGGCTTATGCGATTCTCCTGCCTCAGCTTCCTAAGGAGCTGGGATTATAGGTGCCCCCCACATTGCCCGGCTAGCGTTTGAACCCACCAGCTCTGGTGTACGAGGGTGGCGTCCTAGCCGCTGACCTACAGGCACTGAGCCCACTTCCATTTAATTTAAAGAAACATTCTCATGAGTCTTTTTTTTTTTTTTTTTAGACAAAGCCTTTATTTATTCTTTTGTTGCAGTCTGGCCAGGGCCAGGTTTGAACCCACCACCCTTGGTATATGGGGCCAGTGCCCCTCTCTCTTGCCTCAGCCTCCCAAGTAGCTGGGACTACAGGTACTCACCACAATGAGACTACAGGCACCCACCAAAATGCCCGGCTATGTTTTAGAGACAAGGTCTTGCTCTTGCTCTGGCTCAGGCTGGTCTCAAACCTGTGAGTTGAGGCAAGCCTCCTAGAGTGAGCCACCGCGCCTGCCCCCCATCCCCCATCCCCCGCCCCCTTTTTTGAGACAGAGTGTTACTCTGTTGCCCTGGGTAGAGTGCCATGGCATCAGAGCTCACAGGAATCTCAAATTCTTGAGCTCATGCAATCCTCTTGCCTCAGCCTCCTGAGTAGATGGGACTACAGTTGCCAGCCATGATGCCTGGCTACTTTTTTCTGTTTTATTTATTTATTTATTTTTTTTTTTGTAGACACAGAGTCCCACTTTATTGCCCTTGGTAGAGTGTTGTGCCATCACAGCTCACAGCAACCTCCAGCTCCTGGGCTTAGGCGATTCTCTTGTCTCAGCCTCCCTAGTAGCTGGGACCACAGGTGCCCGCCACAACGTCCGGCTATTTTTTGTTGCAGTTTGGCTGGGGCAGGGTTTGAACCCACCATTCTCGGTATATGGGGTCGGTGCCCTACTCACTGAGCCATAGGTGCTGCCCTTCTATTTTTAGTAGAGATGGGGTCTCACTCTTGCTCAGGCTGGTTTCAAACTCCTAAGCTCAGACGATCTACCTGCCTTAGCCTCCCGGAGTGCTAAGATTACAGGCATGAGCCACTGTACCAATTCTATTGAAAACTGAAGAATCTCAAGAAAAAAAAAATTGAAGAATCTATCCTCTCTGAATTACCTGGTTTCTAAGATAATGACTTTCTTTAGTAGTAGGGACATATGTTCAAAATTGTAATTGTAGAAAGTATATTTTTCTGTATGCGTTTCTGGAAAACAAATGAATTTTAGCAGATACAGCTCTTTGACTAATAAACAAATAACAAAAAATTGGGCAGCACCTGTGGCTCAGAGGAGTAGGGTGCTGGTCCCACATGCCGGAGGTGGCAGGTTCAAGCCCAGCCCCGGCCAAAAACCACACACACACACACACACACACACACAAAAAAAAAAAATATATAAATAAATAAATATAAGTAATTTTTAAAAAAGATATTAAAAAAATGAAATAAAATAAAAAATAAACAAATAACAAAAAATAAACAGACAAAACTGAAAATGTGCTATTTGTATGCAGTTAGCACAGTTAATGTTAGCACAGTTCACCAACAGGTTGTGGATAACTAAAGGCAAAAATAATATTCCCCCCACACATACTCCTATTTGAGGGAACAACTCTGCAAGTAGGGCTCCCAAGAGAGATTCCTGCCATGAAATCTGCTTCAGAGAGCAAAGGACAGAGCATGTCAAATCATCCTTGACTGGCTCGGCACCTGCGGCTCAAGCGGCTAAAGCACCAGCCACATACCTCTGAGCTGGCGGGTTAGAATCCAGCCCTGGCCCACCAAACAACAATGACAGGGGCAACCAAAAAATAGCCAGGCGTTGTGGCGGACACCTGTAGTCCCAGCTACTTGGAAGGCAGAGGCAGGAGTCTAGCTTGCGCCCAGGAGATGGAGGTTGCTGTGAGCTGCGACGCCACAGCAATCTACCCAGGGTGACAGCTGAGGCTCTGTCTCAAAAAAAAAAAAAATCATCCTTGACATATCCAGGGTACTAGTGATAAAAACAGAGCACCGGGGCGGCGCCTGTGGCTCAGTGAGTAGGGCACTGGCCCCATATACGGAGGGGGGAGGGTTGAACCCTGCCCCAGTCAAACTGCAACAAAAAATAGCCCCGTGTTGTGGCAGGTGCCTGTGGTCCCAGCTACTTAGGAGGCTGAGGCAAGAGAATTGCCTAAGCCCAGGAGTTGGGGGTTGCTGTGAGCTGTGACACCACAGCACTCTACCAAGGACGACAAAATAAGACTCTGTCTCTGAAAAAAAAACCAAAACCAAAAACAAACAGAGCACCCAACCCAACCATATCTTTTGTCTTTTCCAAAATTAGAGTGGGACATTAGTCCTTTCTCAGCATACACTTCCCATCCACTGAGAAGAAAGTGTTAAGAACATTCAAGGAGTTGGGCATGAAAATCCTGAGAGCAGACAACTGCCACACAACTGAGTTAAGGGCAGCAGAAACTATGTTTGGGTTTTTTCCTGCTCTGCTACAGAAAATCTCTATAGTTTAATATCCTATAGTTTAATACCGTAACAATTTGAGTATTGCCCTCAAGCAGTGATCTGCCATTCAGGTCTTAGAACATTTACTTAACTGTTGCTTTTGGCCAAACGTAACTATTTTGTACTATACATTTTCTTTCTTTCTTTTTTTTTTTTTTTGAGACAGTCTCACTATGTCGTCCTGAGTAGAGAGCTGTGGTGTTACAGCTCACAGCAACCTCAAACTCTTAAGCTTATGTGATTTGTTTGCCTCAGCCTCCCAAGTGGCTGGGACTATAGGCACCCGCCACAACACTGGCTGTATTTTTGTTGTTGTTGTTGCAGTTGTCTTTGTTGTTTAGCAGGCCTGGGCAGGGTTTGCACCGCCTGGCTCGGTGTATGTGGCTGGCGCCCTGACCACTGAGCTATGGGTACCAAGCCTACACATTTTCTATAAACAAAACTATTTTGTGTGCTCTAGAGCTGCAGTGAAGTAGGACAGTCCATAGGGCCATAAAAATATTCATAAGTTTCCATGTCATTCATCATTGATAACAAATTGACTCTTAGTACTACAATTATCAGTCATCAATTATACATAATAACTGGGATTAAAGACTTGATATTTATTCTATCAATGTGATAAACACTGTGTGGCAAAAAAATGCTGATCCCTTACAAATGCCACCTTTCTCTGGTCATCCCTTATTAAGGGATTCAGGCTCAGCGCTTGTAGCTCAAGCAGCTACGTACACCAGAGCTGGCAGGTTCGAATCCTGCCAAACAACAATGACAATTACAACCAAAAGCTCCCAAAGAGCTTTACCAGCTACTTGGGAGGCTGAGGCAGATGCCATGGCAGCACTCTACTCAGGGTGACAGCTTGAGGCTCTGTCTCAAAAAAAAAAAAAAAAAAAAAAAACACCTCAGGGATTTAATCCATAAAAACTGAAAGACTAAGCTTGTCAAAACTGCTCCGCACTTAAGAAGTGACTAGACAGGGCGGCGCCTGTGGCTCAGTGAGTAGGGTGCCAGCTCCATATACCAAGGGTGGTGAGTTCAAACCCAGCCCCAGCCAAACTGCAACAAAAAAATAGTTGGGCGTTGTGGCAGGTGCCTGTAGTCCCAGCTACTCAGGAGGCTGAGGCAAGAGAATCGCCTAAACCCAGGAGTTGGAGGTTGCTGTGAGCTGTGATACCACGGCACTCTGAGGGTGATAAATTGAGACTCTGTCTCTAAAAAAAAAAAAAAAAAAAAAAAGGGACTAGACAATAAAAGAAGAGGAAAAAAAATGTGACAACAAAGAAAAAATTGCTTAATAACAATAGGAAATACCTCTTTGTGGAAACAAATTCACCTCAATTCTCTGCAGCTACAAATGAAAATCTGGGAAACATTCATGCCAGAGGGGAGAGAGAGACATCTGAGAAGTAGTGTTCTTTCCAAACATTAATGTCAAATGCTGTAGTTAATATTAATTTCTCTTGCTTCACTTTATTTAGAGCTTACTTTTTTAATATACAAAGACAGAGATATACCCAGGAAAACACATTTCCCCGTGTTATTTCTACATGCTCACCCTCAAACACATACACAGTCTGCCCGCATGGCTCTCTTTTTACCCATGGCATTCTGCTTTGGGGGGGGGGGGCATGGAATTAAATTTTCTGGCTTACAAAACACTTACATGGGCACACAATTTCCAAGGTCCTTGGTGAAGACTTTGAGGGGAATGCTCTCTGGAGAATCCTTCTTTCTCTAGACTGATGTATCTAATCAAACGGAAACACTGTGTCAGATGGAATTTGCTGATGACTTGTTTTAAAAATCAATCTATTTCACTAATATTTTCTAGATACTTACCTGCTATTCTTAAAGACAGATGAGAAGATTCAGTAAGGTCAGATTATATTATGGGTTGGAAGAAAAAAAAAATCAGGATATTAGGCATGGGCACAAAAAAGAATGGGACCTCCATGCCAAGTAACATTTGAGAAGCACCATCGGGCTAAGGCACCCTGAATAATTTTACCCTTAGGGCTTCTCTGCCTTCTCTGGACAGGTCCAGCAGCTTACTGGTTAAGAACAGGGGTTCAATACTACTTTATAAGGCCAAACCAAAGCAATGACCTTTCATGTCTTATCCATCTCTTCAATAGAGTATAAATCTTTTTCTCCTTTTTTTTTTTTTAGACAGAGTCTCGCTATGTCACCCTTGGTAGAGTGCCATGGCATCACAGCTCACAGCAACCTCAAACTCTTGGACTTAAGTGATTCTCTTGCCTCAGCCTCCCTAGTACCTGGGACTATAGGCACCTGCCACAACACAGGGCTAATTTGTTTATTTTTAGTAGAGAAAGGGTCTTGCTTTGCTCAGGCTGGTCTCGAAAGCCTGAGCTCAGGCAATCCCCCTGTCTTGGCCTCCCAGAGTGTAGAGTAAATCTTGGTTACCCATTGCTTCAGGAGCAGGAGAGAAGAAGGAGGGCAGAATTATGGGTCTGACAGATAAGCCAAAGTCTTATCATTTTATTTTATATTACACATTTTCTTTTTTGCTCAATGGTGGGACTAATAATTGATTTTTGAGGTGTTCAGTAGAAAACACTGCAATAAATGCAGAAACTTAATACATACTTTGAGGAAACTGTTAGTTTCGAGTGGTAGACTGGAGACAACAGAAAAAGATGGAAGATATTATTGACTGATTTCTGTCTAAAATGATCTACCTGGATGTGGTGGCTCACACCTGTAATCCCAACACTCTGGGAGGCCAAGGCGGGTGGATTACTTGAGCTCAGGAGTTCGAAAATAGCTGGGTGTTGTGGCGGGCACCTGTAGTCCCAGCTACTAGAGAGGGCAAGGCAAGAAAATTTCTTGAGCACAAGAGTTTGAAATTGCTGTGAGCTATGATGGCACACCTCTCTACCAAGGGTGACAGTGGGAGACTGACATTGAATAGTAGCTAAAGAATAATCTACACAGCAGCTTCTTTTAGGACAAATGAACAATTTCTACTAAGATGAGGAGGAATAATTTGGGGTATATCTCTGCAGAAAAGGTTTTAATTCATTTATTGCCGGGCAAAGATTAAAACTACAATGCTAAAAAAATAGCTCTGAAGGACAGAGAGCCCTTTGTCCTTTTATTCCAGAGACCTGCAAAGAAAATGGAAGAGAAAAATCACATGATCTACTTAAGCTAACACATTTGATTACCAATCCAGATGAACATATGAATGGGGCGGTGCCCGCAGCTCAGCTGGTAGGGTGCTGGCCACATACACTGAGGCTGGTGGGTTCAAACCTGGCCCGGGTCAGCTAAAACAACAATAACGACTAAAACAACAAAAAAATAGATAGGCGTTATGGCAGGCACCTGTAGTCCCAGCTACTTGGGTGGCTGAGGCAAGAGAATCCTTTAAGCCCAAAAGTTTGAGGTTGCTGTGAGCTGGGATGCCACAGCACTCTACCCGGGGCAACAGCTGGAGAGTCTGTCTTAAAAAAAAAAAAAAAAAGAAGAAGGTGGTGCTCATAGCTCAGTGAGAAGGGCTTCGGCCACGGACACCAAGGCTGGCGAGTTCAAACCCAGCTGGGCCTGCTAAACAACAATGACAACTACAACCAAAAAATAGCCGGCCATTGTGGCAGGCACCTTTAGTCCCAGCTACTTGGGAGGCTGAGGCAAGAGAATTGCTTAAGCCCAAGAGTTGGAGGTTACTGTGAGCTGTGATGCCATGGCACTGTACCAAGGGCAACATAGGGAGACTCTGTCTCAAAAATAAATAAATAAAATAAAATAGAATAAAAATATATAAATGGCTTGGTGTTACTGATGTAGTTGTGGATGTAAAATGCAACCTCAGCATAACTGTGTTCTGAAGAATCTCATGGTGAAAATGCCTCTTTCAAAAAATTGCACAGACAAGTATAGCTTTATTAAACTCTCTTGGATGGAGCCAAGACAGACCCTCTTTTCTACTTTACTGCTTTTATACAAGTGGTTTTATACCAGGAAAAGGTAGATCTTACAGTGCAAAGAATACTTGGTTTGGAATCCAACACCTGGATTTTCAACATCTGTCAACCTGGGTTAATTAACTGACTCAGAGTATTTTTGTAGTTTAAAGGGCCATACAAATAAAAAGTATGTTTGATACTGAGATTAAAGAGATTAAGGAAAAATCTGGCATATGGGTAAAAATATCTTGGTGCAGAAACTAGACTGTTGTCAGGAAAATAAACATTTTGTTGTTGCTGTTGTTTTCAGACAGGGTCTCACTCTGCCGCCCTGGGTAGAGTACCGTAGTATCACAGCTCACAACAACCTCAAATCAAACTTTTGGGCTCAAACGATCCTTTTGCCTCAGCCTCCCAATAGCTGGGACTACAGCTGTATGGGATGTCCCTACATCCAGAGACTTTCTACTTCCTCTCCACATGTGGTGTGCAGGTATCTTTACTGATATAGAAACCTGGCTGCCAGGCCAGGCGAGGTAGCTCATGCCTGTTATCCTAGCACTCTGGGAGGCTGAGGTGGTGGATTGCTTGAGCTCATGAGTTTGAGACCAGCCTGAGCAAAAGTGAGACCTCATCTCTACTAAAAATAGAAAAACTGAGGCAAGAGGATCACCTGAGCCCAAGAGTTGGAGGTTGCTGTGAGCTATGACACCAAAGCACTCTACCCAGGGTGATAGCTGGAGACTCTGACTCAAAAAAACAAAAAACAACAACAAAACACCTTGCTGCTGAGAACTCAACACTCGGCTATTTTTAGAGACGAGGTCTTGCTTTTTTTTTTTTTTTTTTTTTTTTTGCTCAGGCTTGTCTAGAACTCCTGAGCTCAGGCAATCCACCTCCCTCAGCCTCCCAGCATGCTGGGATTACAGACGTGAGCCACCATGCCTGGCCTAAAAGCAGTGGGTTTTTGTTTTTTTTTTTTTTTGAGACAGAGCCTCAAGCTGTCACCCTGGGTAGAGTACCATGGCATCATAGCTCACAGCAACCTCCAACTCCTGGGCTCAAGCTAGTCTCCTGCCTCCACCTTCCAAGTAGCTGGGATTACAGGCGCCCACCACAATGCCCGGCTATTTTTTGGTTGCAGCCATCATTGTTGTTTGGCGGGCTGCTTGAGCCACAGGCACCGAGCCAAAGCAGTGTATCTTAAAGAAAAAGAAAGGGTATGGCATATTGGAAGATTCTCTCACATTATGTGGGGTATAGAGGTCTGTCATCTTTGGGAGTGAGCTGGAAACCACGTTACTCAATTAAGGTGTCCTAAGGAAACAAAGGCCCTATAGGAAGAGGTTTTAAGGAGCAACTAGGGACCCTGTGTTCTTGGCAACAAGGTTTTACATCAGCAAAGACATTTGCACACCACATGAGGCAAGGAAGCAGAACATCTCTGGATGTACAAGGACAACTGTAGGTACAGAGAAAGATGCTGTCAGCAGTGACCAGAGTAGAATAAGTTTCAGAAGTCTTTTATCTGTTTTGAAGTCATCTCATAAGTCTCTGTATTCTGATAATCACTTAAAAAAACAGGAGTCTTGGTAAAGAAGAACATCTGATTTCCCACTAGCCTGGGAAAATGAAGGCTTAACTTGATCTCTAAATCAACAGGTATACTTGAATTTACAGCCTAAATTCACAACAGGTACATAAGCTAAAATATTCTTCTGATTACTCTTGTAGATAGACAGATGACCGTCAGATGTATTTCCTATGTGTTTTAAACAAGGTCCCCACTATGTCACAGAAATACCAGTAAAATCAAGGGGCAGGACCCATTGCTCTGGTGCACATAAATCCTAGGTTGTGAATCAGAGTAAGGGTAGTGACAGACACGTGAAACTCCTCTGGCCTTTTTTGAGACATGACATGTTCCAGGAGTAAAGAATGGAAAGCTCACATTGCTTGCTTGCTACTTTCCCAGTTCGGCTCAGTTGGGAATTCTTCAATTCTGGCAGTTGTCAGTCTTGAATTTCAAAGTTATCAGTTTCTCCTTTTTATTTTTTTTTTTTTGAGACAGAGTCTCCCTATGTCGCCCTCAGTAGACTGCTGTGGTGTCACAGCCCACAGCAACCTCAAATTCTTGGGCTTACGCGATTCTCTCGCCTCAGCCTTCCACTAGCTGGTACTATAGGCGCCCACACAATGCCTGGCTATTTTTTGTTGCAGTTGTCATTTTTGTTTAGCAGGCCTGGGCTGGGTTGGAACCTTCCAGAGTCGGTGTATATGGCTGGTGCACTAACCACTGTGCTCCGGCACCAAGCCAACACCTTACTTTCTTAAAAAAATATTAATTTTGAAATAAATTTAGGTTTTCAGAAAATTTACAAAGATAATGCAGAGAGCCCTGGTATATCTCTCACTCACTTTAAGTTTCCTGTTATGTTATCCTCTTACACTATCACGGTCCATTTGTTCAAGCAAAGAAACCAGCACGGGTACAGGCAGTCCCGTTATGGACGAGAGAGGTTCTGGACGTTTGTTCTTAAGTTGAATTTGTACTTGGTTGAAACAAGGACATTTACCTATGACCTGTAATAGCCTCTGTTCAGAATGTGAGTTGCCAGCTGGACGTCTGTAACTCCAGGACCGCCTGTATATTACTATGAACGAAGCTCTTGACTTTACCCACTTACTGGTTTTTCCACTAATGCCCTTTCTGTTCTAGGAGCCAGTCCAGAATCCACATTATATGTAGTTATTATGTCTCCTTAATAATTCATCTATGACAATATCTCAGTCTTTCCCTGTGTTTTTTTTTTTTTTTTTTTTTTAAATTTCAGGTTAATTTGAGGATACAAAGAACTAGGTTACAATGTTTGCATTTGTTAGGTTTACTGTTGTCACAGATGTGTACCATCACAGTACATATCAGTACATCACAGTACATTTCTTTCTTTCTTCCTTTCTTTCTTTCTTTTCTGAAACAGAGTCTCATATTGTCACCCTCAGTAGAGAGCTTTGGCATCACAGCTCACAGCAACATTAAACTCTTGGGCTCAAGCAATTCTTTTGCCTCAGCCTCATGAGTAGCTGGGACTATAGGTGCTCTGGAGGCTGAAGCAAGAGAATCACTTGAGCCCAAGAGTTTGAGGTTGCTGTGAGCTATCATGCCTGGGCACTCTCCCACAGGTGACGTGATACTCTGTACCAAAAAAAAAAAAAAAAATTAAGAGCCGGACACAGTGGCTCACGCCTATAACGCCTGCACTCTTGGAGGCTGAGGTGGGAGGATTGCCTGAGCTCAGGAGTTCAAGACCACCCTGAGCCAGAGCAAAACCCAGTTTCTAAAAATAGCCTGGGCACCTATAGTTGTGATAGGCACTTGTAGTCCCAGCTATTGGGGAGGCTGAGGCAAGAGGATGGCTTGAGCCCAAGAGTTTGAGGTTGGCATGAGCAACTTTACCCACAGCAACAAAGTGAGACTGTCTCAAAAACAAAAAAAAGAAAAGAAAAAAGAAAAGAGAAGATTAAGAGCTTGGAAAATTTTAGTTGTCTGGCTTTAGGGTGATACTGAGCAGTCTTGTGCTACAAGGCAGCAAAGCAGAGTGAAAGCATCCTATGCGTGTAATCTTTTATCCTATGCTGAATCTTTTTTTATTTTGAGATAGTCTCCAGCTGTCGCCCTGGGTAGAGTGCTGTTGCGTCACAGCTCACAGCAACCTCCAACTCTTGGGTGTAAGCGATTCTCTTGCTCCCAAGTAGCTGGGACTACAGGTGCCTGCCACCTGGCTAGTTTTTGATTGTAGTTGTCATTGTTGGGGCAGGCCCAGGCTGGGTTCAAACCCACCAGCCCCAGTGTATGTGGCTGGCTCCCTATTGGCTGAGCTACAGGTGCCAAGCCTATTCCTTAAAATCTTAAGTTTGCTCTTCATTATCACATCTCTAGATGTAAAATCAAAACCTGGGCTGGGTGAGGTAGCTCGCGCCTGTCAATCCTAGAACTCTGGGAGGCTGAGGCGGGTGAACTGGCCTGAGTTCACAGGTTCAAGACCAGCCTGAACAAAAATAAGACTGTCTCTAAAAATAGCTGGGCCTTGTGGCAGGTGCATGTAGCCCCAGTTGCTTGGGAGGCTGAGTCAAGAGAATCACTTGAGCCCAAGAGTTTGAGGTTGCTGTGAGCTGTGATGCCACAGTACTCTACTGAGGATAACAAAGTGAGCCTGTCTCTGAAAAACAAAAAAAACAAAAACACTATTTCTTTAGAAAATTTTGGAGTATAAACAGTTATTTAAACTTAATTGGGTCATTTAATTGGAATAATTAAATAATTATTTAATTGAAAATTTGCTTCAATGAAGGTTGTTTTAGTAGTTTGGTAAGACGCAAAAGCTTGATATGTAAAACAAATACCTAGGAACTAGGAAAGGGGATGTTGGAGAGCGAGTCCTAAGTGTCTGACCAGTCACTCCCCTTCCGTGTTCCTGAAACTTCGCCCCCCATCACCCCCCCCATTGTGTCAGTAGAGCCCTTATAAAACTCAACAGTCAAACCAAATTAAACAACTGTAAGAGTTCCCAATAGTTACATTAATTTTCATATGTCTTTTTTTTTTTTTTTAGAGACAGAGTCTCACTTTGTTGCCCTTGGTAGAGTGCGTGGCATCACAGCTCACAGTAACCTACAGCTCCTGGGCTTAGGCAATCCTCCTGCCTCAGCCTCCCAAGTACCTGGGACTATAGGCACCCGCCACAACGCCCGGCTATTTTTGTTGCAATTTGGCCAGGGCTGGGTTTGAACCCACCACGCTTGGTATAGGAGGTTGGCGCCCTACTCACAGAGCCACAGGAGCCGCCCAATTTTCATATGTCTTAATAAAAGCTCTTTGGGAAAAATGTAAGCCACATAAATATTTCGGTTGGGTGTTTGTGTCTGAGTATGTGTTTGAGTTATTGACTTTTTTTTTCCGGAAAGAATCTCTTTGTTGCCCTCATGGTAGAGTGCCGTGGTGTCACAGCTCACAGCAACCTCAAAGTCTTGGGCTTAAGCGATTCTCTTCCCTCAGCTTCCCAAGTAGCTTAGACTATAGGCGACCGCCAAAACACCTGGCTATTTTTTTGCTGCAGTTGTCATTGTTGTTTTAGCTGGCCCAGGCAGGGCTCGAACCAGGGTGTATATGGTTGGCACCCTACCCACTGAGCTACAGGCACTGCCCAATTATTTATTTTTAGACAAGAGTCTCACTCTAGTGTTCTGACTAGAGTGTTGCGGCATTATAACTCATAGCAACCTCAAGTTGTTGGGCTCAAGGGATCCTCTTGCCTTAGTTTTTCTATTTTTAGTAGAGACGGGGTCTTGCACTTGATCAGGCTGGTCTCAAACTCTTGAGCTCAAGCGATCCACCTGCCTCAGCCTCCCAGAGTGCTAGGATGTATTTATTTTTATTTAAAAAAATTTTTTTAGAGACAGACTCTCAAGCTATTGCTCGGGGTAGAGTGCCATGGCATCAGAGTTCACAGCAACCTCCAACTCTTGTGCTCAAGTGATCCTCTTGCCTCAGTTTTTCTATTTTTAGTAGAGACAGGGTCTCACTTTTGCTCAGGCTGGTCTCGAACTCGTGAGCTCAAGCAATCCACCTGCCTCAGCCTCCCAGAATGCTAGGATTACGGCCATGAGCCACTGTGCCAGCTGATTTACTTATTTTTAGACAGTCTCATTCTGTCACCCTGAATAAAGTGCTGCGGTGTCATCATAGCTCACAGCAATCTCACTGTTTGGTTCAAGACAGCCTCTTGATTTAATCGCCCAAGTAGCTGGGACTACAGGTGTGTGCCACTATACCTGCTTTCTTCTTGTCTATTTTCAGTACAGACAGGTTCTCACTCTTGGTCAGGGTGGTCTCAAACTCCTTAGCTCAAGCAATCTACCCACCTCGGCTTCTAAGGTTTCTAGGATTACAGGTGTGAACGACCTCGTCCAGCCCTGGTGAGCATATATATATATATATATATATATATTTTTTTTTTTTTTTAATTTTTTTTTTTGAGACAGAGTTTCAAGCTGTCATCCTGGGCAGAGTGCCATGGTGTCTTAGCTCACAGCTCACAGCAACCTCAAACTCTTGGGCTAAAGCAATCCTTTTGTCTCAGCCTCCCAAGTAGCTAGGACTATAGGCGCCTGCCACAACATTCCGCTATTTTTTTGGTTATAGTTGTCATTGTTGTATGGCAGGCCCGGATTTGAACCTACCAGCTCTGGTGTATGTGGCTGGCACCCTAGCGGCTTGACTTACAGGCGCTGAGCCAACCCTGGCCAATATTTATTGAGAATTTGCTATGCATCAGTATTGCTGTAAATACTTTACCATATTAATTTAAGACTCAATTGCTTTTTTTTTTTTTTTCAGTGACAAAGTCTCATTATGTCGCCCTCAGTAGAGTGCTGTGGTGTCACAGCTTACAGCAACCTAAAACTCTTGGGCTTAAGGAATTTTCCTGCCTCAGGTTCCCAAGTAGCTGGCACTACAGGTGCCTGCCACAACACCCAGCTATTTTTTTGTTACAGTTGTCATTGTTGTTTAGCTGGCCTGGGCTGGGCTCAAACCCATCATCCTGGGTGTTTGTGGCTGGCTTCATAACCACTGTGCTACAGGCGCTGAGCCTTTTTTTTTTTTTCTTGAGACAGAATCCCACCACGTTGCCCTTGGTAGAGTGCCATGGTGTTACAGCTCACAGCAACCTTAAACTCTTGGGCTCAAGCGACTCTGTTGCCTCAGCCTCCCAAGTAGCCAGGACTACAGGCACCCACCACAACACCTGGCCACTTTTTGTTGCAGTTGCCATCATTATCTTTTTTTTTTTTTTTTTTTTTTTTTCATTTTTGCATTGTTTAATTAAAGTTGCATTTAAGTTTATTTTAATCCTTCCTCTTCTCAATTGTTTCTTCTTTGTACTTGCCCTTTTCCTTTCCTACTTGGCGAGATTTTGCTTTTCGTTCAAGGATCTTTTTGCGGTCTTTGTCCAGTTTAAGCCTAGTAATGACCACCTTGCTGGGGTGAATGCCCACATGGACAGTTGTGCCATTAGCCTTTTCCCGCTGCACCCGCTAAATGTAGATGACGTATTTCTTCCTGTAAACCTGGACTACTTTGCCAATCTGCTGACCTTTACAATACCCCCGACAACCTGAACTTCATCATCCTTTCGGATGGGCATAGATTGAACATTGTACTTCTGTCTCAGCTCTTTGGAAAGAGGGGAAGACATAATCTTCCTGCGAATGTGGGAAGGTGCATTGGAATGCCTTTTGCGGTTCTTGCTTCGATCCGCAGTCACAAAGGGATTGAACTTCATTTTGGCCGCTGCCTCTCCCAAAACTCTTGATTTGAATGGGAAGATAAGGTGGTGAGAAAGATTTTAGAGAGTGATTTTAGGGAGGTAATATTTTAGATTGTGAAGCAGAGATGAGGATGAGATGTTTGAGATACATACAGAAGACTGAGAAAAATGCTTTCTAAACTAAGAAGATGATCTGATTCTAAGATTAAGTTTTCTTAAGGCAAAAAATACTGCTTTTCAACAGATAGTCTTTCTAGAGTACATTTATTTTTTGTAAACTAGTTGTCTTTCTAGAGTACATTTATTTTTTGTAAACTAGTTGTCTTTAGAGAATTACGTAATAAACTTTATGGGTATCTCTCAGAAATTTTGTTTAGATAGCCATTATTGTAATAGTGAATGAATGTATGTTTCTGTTTCTCTCTCTAGAATCTTCCTGGAAAAAGAGACATGGATGAATGCCTGCAATGATACTTTTTGACAAGCAGTTGATACAAGAAAAGGAAAGGAGATTAACAGCAGTGAGCAGAATTTCCAACAACCAGGATTTTGTATTTATGACTTCTAATTGTAGACTTCTGTTGCCGGCATAAATCAAAGATACCTACACAAGGCAAAAGGATACTTTTCTTCTGTATTTTTTGAGATCAAAGAAACTGCAATGTCTAGGAAACAAAACCAGAAGGGTAAGATTACCCATGGGCATAGATTGCTAAAAGCATAGTTGTAGAGCAGTGATCCCCATTTATAATCTATGTATTTAAAAAGTGTTTCTAACAAAGTGTTTTGAATGGCTTTGCAAATGCTCTAGGCTGTTAGGTATTAGCTTTGTGTAGTACTAGTCTGGGAATTAATTTGTTGCTTTTCTACTTATACAAACATTAAATTGTAATATACTCAGGAAGGCCAAATGCACCTTGGCAGTGCACTTTTGGAGAGTAAAAGCTTTA